>AYEL01086101.1:0-62171 GCA_000484575.1 Olivierus martensii
TATATTTATATTAGCATATTAGAATTTAAAAAAATAAATCTGTAAATATCATACTCATAATTACCAATATTCAAAATTTAAAAAATGATATTATAGTGTGTTATCTATTTACTCAATTCATAACTAGATAGTCTGCCTGGCTTGAAATAGTGAGCGATTAGTCTTTTCAGTTCAGAGCGCTGTAATCGACCCATCTCATTCATATATCTCACCCCTATTCTTAGTCAGAACAAACGCGACCATTTTTAGCTTCCATTATGCAGGTTCGAACTGACAGACTTCATAACTGATCAACTTCCGGTAAGCTCAGTCCCTGCGAAGCAGGTGACAAACTTTTTGGAACGAACTGTACATCCTGAAGTTTTTCTGCAATTCTTTGAAAATTAGACTAGCCTTCTCATAGATCTGAGTTATTGAATCTCCCTTCATTTGTCTTTATAAAATTCAGGTGAGAAGCAGCTTTTCCATCTCTTCACTGATAAAAGATCTATTCTCAATCAGAAATCTTCATTGCTCTGGCAGACACCTTAGCACTCATAATCTCTCTCTCTATTGCAAAACATTGCCAAGTTGTCCTAGGAACGCCATACTTTTGAGCTACATCTGTAATTGTTCTACCTTTCTGCATATTAGATATGCTTAATCAAGTAAATAAGATAAACCAAGCACTATGCAGAAATAAAGGTTTTATTTCTGCATAGTGCTTGGTTTTTCTTCTTTACTCGGATTAGTTGCAGAATGTCTACAACTTTAGTGCTTAATCAAGTTTTCTTCTTTCCTAAATTATTCCCCTGTTCACTTCTCTTTGAACTTATCCCTAAATTTAACTCAAGAAAATAATAATAACTACAAATGCACAAATTTTTTATTTTCTGAAAAATGCAGAATTGAAAATTAAACCCAACAACACGGTAAACACCAAAGCAGACCAACAAGAACTGACAAATAACAAATGATATCACACAATTCCATACACGCACATGCCAACTGCGAAACCCAACTGTCGAATTGCAGGACGTCAAATTGTGAGGCACCACTGTATTACGTTTTTCTTCCCTGGGGGAAACTTATCAAATCAACATAATACTTTACTATTTTGGAAAATTTTTGACTAAAGTTTGAGAAAATATAACAAAGATTTTTCAAATAAAACAACAAAATTTATATAATTTAAAACTAAACTAATAATACATGATAAACCTATTCTAAATAGCAACACAGCTGAGAGGAATTGCTTATTAGAAATATTACTTATTATATCCAAGAACATGGACATGTGAATTTTGTGTAAGCATTTTTGTGTGTTAATGTTGCAGTAGCCTGGTTTTATTTTCCCCTTTTTTTGTTCTGCTTTTGATACTTGGCAATATGGAAAAAGAAAGATTATGTGAATTTTCAATAATATTAGGCTAATAATGTATTTATGAAATACTTGTTAGCTCAAATATAAGAAAAAAAATCAATAAAAAAAGAAGTCACTAAATACTGTATTTAAATTTTAAAATTAAATGAATTTTTTGATGATGATATTTACTTTTTGAAACTCCACCATCTTTATTTATAGTCTAATACAATTGTGATATCCAGATTTACAGTGTTTTCGGCAGAATTATTTTTCTATATACATATATTTTGAAATGCAAATTTAAACTGCAATATTTATAAAAACAATGTTTTTATTTTAAATAAATTACAGAATGAAAAAAAATCCTATTTTCTCAGATACAAACATACCATTTATATGTAACATAAAATTTTTACTGTTTATATAGGGTCTACTGGAAAGTTTTGTCTGTTTTTGAACGAAAAGAAAATAATACATTTTCAATACATTTATTAATATCAATATTTATTGAACAATATAATTGTTATTAATGATCTCTTCCCAGGATGATGGCAATTTATGAATTCCACTTTTATAGAATGGCTCATCTTCGGAGGCAAAAAACTGTAGTAGTGCCTGTCTGACATCTGTTTCATTTTTGAAATTTTTTCCCTTCAAAAAATTTTGCAGAGAAAGAAAAAAAAAGATGATAATCGAATGGTGCTAGGTCCAGAAAGTATGGTGGATGTGAGAGAATTTCTCAGCCTAGCTCTGCGATTTTCTGGTGAGTCACCAAAGAAGCATGTGATCTGGCATTGTTGTGGTGCAATATGATTTGCTTCCTATTGACCATCACCAGTCTCTTTTCCTTGAGTGCTTCATTCAAATCATCCATTTGTGGACAATACATTTCTGAATTGAGCTTTTCTTTGGATTTGAAAAGCTCAGTGTATTAGTCCTTTGATGTCCCACATATACACAGCATTTTCTTATTGAGACTCAAGCTGTTTTGAGGTGAAGGGGAAGGTTGTCCAGGCTCACAATATGTTCTTTTTCTCACAATGTCCTCATACATAATCCATTTTTCATCACTGATTATCATCCGATCTAAGAAAGATTTATTTTTGTTCCAAACAGGCAGCAAAGTGCAAATGATGATTCGTTCATGTAATTTTTTTTTTATTTAACTCATGAGGCACTCATCTGGAATATTTATATACCAATCCAAGTTTCCAAAATGGTTTGTTGTGATGAGTTGAGCTTTTCCACAATCTCTGATGTTGTCAAAAAATATCTTGCTTTATAATTCTTAATAATATTGTCATCAATCAGAGATGGTCTCCCAGAGCATGGCTTGTCACTAAGATCAAAATTGCTTCCTTCAAATTTTTTGAATCATCTCTTGCACGTTATGTTGGAAACTATCTTCACCAAATTTCTCCGTGCTTCTGTTCATTTCTATGTTGTTGGAATTCATACAGAATGCAATGCTGTAAATGCACTCTATCAATAGACATGTTTATGTGAATGAATCTCCCTTAATACTGAGATGATAAAACCATTGTTTCAGTAAATTTGAAGAACACATATGTAGAAATACAATGCTAAAAAGAGGCAGCCACATATGTTTCAAATGAACATACTTATGTGTGTTGAAACTTGAAATGACATTATCAGACAGAACTTTCCAATGTATATATAATTAGTTTTTATTAACTTTTAATATAGATATATTGCACTACTTGCTACAAAAAAAAAAAAATACAATACACTGACAACTCCTGGAGTCAGAAGACTAATCTGTACTCCTGTTATCAGTGTTGACTGACTGCATCTCTGTTCCAAGTATTGTAATGAAATTATGTGTGTTTTGATTTTACTTTTCTATTTTTTAATTTGCTACTTAAATAATGCTTTTTATAGAGATACAAAATAATAAATACTAGGGTGAATATACTTTAATAAAAAACAAGAAACACAATTTATAAAAAATTTCATGAATAAATATAATTATGTACACAAGTGATAAATTTTGATATTTTAACAGGAACATTGTAAAGATTTATATAAAAGTATTGCTTTATGTTTATATTAATATGTCTGAATATTGACTTGTGCCAGCCAAAAAAAATCTTGATCTTAAAAGTAGCCTAATGATTCAATATAGTATTGATGAAATCCTTCATGATATCATTTGCCATTATTAATATATATTAAGCTTAACAAAGGAATTGGAGTTGAAGCTAGAGTCAAAGAATTTGTCTCAGACTCCACAGCCTTGCATGACCACTATGCTTAACAACAGTATTGGAAGTCAGTATTGAGTCTATGGGAGAGCTGAAGTTCATTTATATCACTACACCAATGATATAGTCCACTAAATTATTCATGATGGTACAGTAAATTGCCATAAAACAATGACAATTTTGACAAATAAGCTATAAGCTTTGAATAAAATTATCATATTAACATGTAGTAAATTATTTGCATGTCTATAATATATACGATGATCAAATGCACAATAATGTTCTACGCATTCTAATTGATTCAAACTATGTTCTTAATTGGCAGTGTGTTGTAATTTTAAGTCATTCTTGGAAAGCCGCATGATTAGCCATCAAACAAAGAAAACTGCATTGAATGTTTATTCAAAATTGAAAACTGAAAACCCAAATGCACGATTATATAAAAGTAAACACCATTCTAACACTATTATCTTTTATATCGAAATTGATTGTTTTGTGCACATTAATACTGACACAAAAGTTTCTAATATGCCACTCTCAAACTGAATACTGACTTCTGAAGCTGCCATTAAGTATAGTGACTTGAAATGAGACAAATCTTAGAGATTTCTTATTAAATGAGCTTTTAGTTTGAGAAAATATAATGAATGGTTCTCACATTATAAGCTATTATTTTTGGATATCTTTAGCATGGACACTATGTAAATACGAATACTAAAGGAATCAATTAAATAAGTTAAATTTATAACAGTGGCCAAAAAGCAAAAGGAAATGATATTGACATTTGAACAATGCTGATAATATCAACACTAACTGAAATTCAAGAGCAATAAAGCAGAGTGTCATAACATTAATTTCCATAGTAGTAGGCAAATATGGTTAAAGACTGGACATTTATGTCAATGGCCTTATGACAAATGTCTAACATATATAACACCTAAATTATGCTACAATTTGAGCACACCTTATACTTAAATTATGGAACGAAAATATTTTGAAAAATTACAGATGTTCTGTAATATAATAATGCATTTATAGATAACATATTTCAAATGATTATGCAAATGAAGTGTCCATTCTTGTTCATACAACACACACATGCATCATATGAAATTTATTATTGTTTTTAAATAATATACTTAAATTTTAAAATTACAACAATATATACTCATATATTGTTGTAATTTTAAAATTTGTATGTTTTCCTTCTTCAAAAGATAAAAAATTTGAAACTTACATACAAGTCAAGACTAAATTTCAAGAATTAGGGCAATATAATATTTAATGAAGTAGTGATAATTTTTTAGAACAATTGATGAGAATGGAAAATTGACTGCACATGCACAATTACATAAGTACAAAGATGATGCCTAAAATAAGCTGCAAAATAAGTATATTGTACATCTAACAATTACTGCTTACTATTTTCTATTTAATTAGAAAAATATATGAAAACTAACACTATTTAGTAGATAAAAATTGTAAAGATGGAAAAAAAAAAAAAAAAAAAAAAAAAAAAAAAAAAAAAAAAAAAAAAAAAAAAAAAAAAATAAAAAAAAAAAAAAAAAACAAAATTGTACCAGAATGAAGATAGGTCCATTGTGGTGGCCGTCATATTGGCTGGATAAGCTTGTTGGAGTTTTTCTAAATTGTATAATTTGTAGTAATGAGTCACATTGTTATTTATATTGTATCTTAAAAATGTTTAATAATATTATATTTAATGGAGGAGGTTCTATTAATGTATTTAAAGTTTTATTATCCATTATAATGAAGTATTGTATATAAATGAGATGCTGGTTAAAAACTCCTCTAGAGGTCATGGAATCGTCCTTATTGCTTATTCTGTTTTTGCTCGGTGTGGAACCGAGTGGAGTACTCTATGGATGGTTACTAACTACTGGTTACTAGGTTTTTGTCAAGTATTGGTTGTCAGCTGCACGTTTGTCTGTTTTCAGATGTATCACTTTGTAATTGTACTAACTGGGAAGGACCACATGTATTCATTTCAAGATAACTTTTAAGTTTTTTGACTTTATTAATAAAATTTTGTGCTCATTAAGTTCCTCTAAATTACGGCTGTCCAAAAAGCGGCCCGCCAAGCGGCCTGTGCGGCCTGCGAGGCTTTCATTATTTGTGATATATTACTGAGATATATATTATTTATGATATATTTGTTATATATTACTTTTTAATGTTTTTTCACTTTTTTTTTTTACTTTTTAAGAGATTAGTAAAAAGAATTCTAAAACTGAATTATATTAACTCAGTTAATTAATTTTTCTTAACAAATGTTATTACAAAATTATATTTACCAGATTGCATCCAATAAACATGTTAACAAAAACTTTAAAATAAAAACAATTAAAAAATATAAAAAAGTACATATGTACCTATTTAATGTAATAAATGAGGGCGGGCAATAGCATTTACAAGGGCTGGATATTTACATCCATCCTATTGTAGCTATCCGTAGAACATGTAAAAGAGAAGAATCTCTGAGGCAGGTTCTGAATTGATTTTTATCTATCTTCGTGTTAGAAAATGCACTTTCACACAAATAAGTACTACCAAATGTTGATATTACTTTCCGACCATAATCACAAAGTTAGGAAAACTTTCGTTAAATAAAGCAGTTTACCTATATGATTTGTTATGAAAAAGTCATTTTCCCACTACTACTAATATACTCGATTTTCATTTTCTATTTTAACGTTTTTTTCTCACTCACTTCACAAATGCAACTAACTCGTGGTAAAATAAGAATAAAATTAAGTTAAAACATAAAATAAAATTAAATTAAAACAGAATCAACAAAGGTCACACAATCACTGAAATAATGAGTGTTAGAAACCAAAAAATAATTAAAATACAGTCACAATTCAAAGTGAGTGTTAGAAACTAAAAAATAACTAAAATACAGTCACAATTCAAAACTTTAAATTTAAATAGCTAAAATTAAAATTGAAGTGATTGAAACTCTTATAAAAATGTGATGTCATTGATAGCTTGTTGATCATTAAATAATAACTAATAATTTAAGCTGGAAATAAAATTAGTTTTCAAAAACTTATATTTATGTGTTCCATTTATTGAGACAATAGTTTATCGAGTACCAAAGCTCCTTCCCCTTTTTTATAACTGTAGCCCTCCATACCTCTAGTAAGTGTGGCTATGGCCCTCAGGTTCATTATAATTGGACAGCACTGCTCCAGATGGAAGCTGTTTTGTGTCTTCTTGATTGGTTATCAGAAATTGACATTCGGCTTGAAATAATACTACATATAGAACCATATCGGCCAGGAAATTGGGGGAGTAGGGTCAGTACTCAAGATGGTGGGCGATCTGATTACGGGTCGACTCGTCGTAAAATATTTCACAATTTATTTAACTTGCATAAGATCAGGTACTAAAAGATATAAAGAAGTTTGAGATACAAGCATGGAGGGAAAGATACAAGACCGCAATACATGAAAGAAAATAACGAAAGAAGAAATGACAAACAACAGGTTAGAATAAATCTAGTTTTCGATATGCTCAACTTCATCACATTGCAAGTATAGAACATTTTTGAAAAACAGAATTGAACATCATGAAATTGGCTTGAAAAATATAAGAATTTTATGGATTCTTATGTTTTCCAAACCGATTTCATAATGTTCGATTCTATTTTTTGAAAATGTTCTATACTTTGCAATACGCTGATGATGGGTGTACCAAAAACATTACACAAGTTAAATAAATTATGAAATATTTTTATCTGCTAAATAGTGCTAATGTTAATATATTTCTAATTAAATACATTGTATTGTTAAATGATCAAACTATTAGATAATGCAGAAATTATTAATCAGAAATATCAGGCATCACTATATTTCTATTTAATATTAACTAATAATACATAGAATAGCTGTAGTCATGATTATTCATTAAAAAATTAATTGGCCCAGATTTCTGATTTTATTTGTGAAGTACTCAATAAATTAATATTTTTGAATTATTTAAATGTGAACACGAACACACACACACACACACTTTTCATAATAGAACTGAAAAAACAAATAAATAAAATAGATGTTTATTAGGAATAAATACTGTAGATATCACAACCAAACATATTTCACCTGAGCAATGGTAATATCCCTAGAACAGAAATGCCAAACAGCTGAAACATTTATGTTATTTCTAGCAAAAATACAGGACCACTATCAGAAATAAAAGAAAACAACTTACCTTTTTTACAGTTACAGTTAAGTCCTCATGTTTGGCCCTTATAGTGCCATGACTTATAAGAGCGAAGTCATAACAGCCACTCACCAGCCGACCCAGAAGGGTGGAAGCAGCTCGGGAGTGCTGGAGGTTGATTTGAATCACCCTGACTCATAACACTACAAGTGCCTAAGCAAGAGAACTTCCATGCCCCCTCTGAAGACTGGGCACCAGAAGGTCCAAGAGCACTTCTGGAATCCTGATCCTTATCAGCGAGCCCAATCAGTTCATGCCCCTTTGCAGGGGCAATCACCGAAGCTATCGGTTGTCCAGACTTGGAATTAGGATCCGAAAGCACCTTGAAGGTCCCTTTGTCAACCCCAGAGAGAGCCTTAAAATTGGCTGCTTTGATGGCCTTAGCCGAAGCAAGATCAACCATCATAATGATGCACTGTCCTGTCGCATCCTTGCTTTGACCCAGAATTCTCCAGTTCTCAGTTTTAAGTCCCAAATTGTAGGTTCTGAGACGAGCCAAAAATTTATTCACATCTTGTGTGTGAATATTCGCGGTGCCACTTTCATGGGCTTGGGAAGGTTCTTTGCAGGAATAACCAGCAAATGAGTTCTCTGCCCAAAAGCACACCCATCCAAAAGTTGGGTGAGCCACTGACAGGTGAACTCATTCATACAAGTATAAATGAGTGCACCATTAACCAAGGTATAGCCCTTGAGCATTGATAAAGGTTCCCCGAAAGAGTTCCATCTATTCTGCCCAGGATCTTCCCTAAGAGAAGATCGACTTCATTGGTCACCATCTTAGAGTCTGGTTAGCCCTCCTTGATAATGGCTAGCCAAAGGGAAGTCAATGCTTCAGAGTATAACCCTGGCAGAGAGCACAGAGTCCTTTTTGCATGCCTATCCTCCCTAGAAGAGGGGGGTAGAAACTGCAGATCTGGTCTGCTTGCCAGTACCAGAGGTATTGACAAGAGGATCAAACAAAGCTAGTTGGGAAGTGTGACCTGGTTGCTGGGAGCTACTGGTACCAGCACCTTCCCTCCTAGCCCTCCTCTGTTTTCTCCTAGCCACTCCAGACAACCTTGCCTGTTGTGGATCAAGTGTACTCATGGAAGAGGAATAAAAACATAAATTTACCCTTTCTTTTTCTTGTTGTTCCCAGAACTTTTGATCTTCAATTCTAAATTCTTCATAATCTTTTTGTAATAATGGAATTTCTTCTAGTCTCTTAGCTCTTTCTAAATGATCCACCTAAAAAATAATAAATTATTATAAACTGCTAAATCACTATTATGCTAAATTATACTTTTATTTGGAAATAAATTACAGTTAAAGTTCTTGATCTTAACATTGGATTTATATTTTATTCTATTCATAATAAACTTTTTTATAATTTAAAAATTAAGAATTTTGAGCAAATATAGTAATTGTGATTATTTAAAGCTTTTGAATTGTCAAATGATAGCATTAGCTATTTAAATTTTATTAAATAAAAAACTGCATAAAAACTACTACTACTATTGTTTTTTAATTTAATAATTTTTCTATTTGTTTTGGCTTATTCTTTAATGCCCTTATTATGCTAAATTAAAGTGAATATTTGATTTGAAAATAGATCAAAAGCTTAAAAAAAATGGATATGGATGCGGTGTTCACCCCAATAATCAGCTGAGTATAACTGAGTGATTCTTATGTTAAACAATATTTTTAAATATTAGTGCAAAAAAGAAAATAGGGGAATGTCAGATAAAAATAAAGAATTGTTCTTTAAGGAAATCGCAGATGCTGCAGTTCAATACACTGCATAAAAATGATCAAAAAAGAAAATTTCATCTATGTAAAATATTTTATTTTTAATTATAATGGGGGGCACTGTTGACGTTCGGCGAGGAAAGGCATGTTTTTGAATTGACAAGTGAGATCTAAATTACGTTTTTGGAAATTTTATATTTCCTTTGGTTATATATAGTTATTTAAAATTTGTTTTCTTTGTCAATCATGTTTTCTACTCCACCCAAAGTGCAGACCGATGGATTTGTCTCTAGAAAGAGTAATTTACGTCAAAGATCGCCTAGCGACCCAACACCTAAAATGCCAAGAATAGACTCTTATTTTTCTGCTTCACAGGATAAGATTTATTTCAATAGTTCTACAACAACTTGTTTTTCAAATGAAAATATCAAAAAATATTTGGACGATTTAATTATAAATTTAAAATCTGTAGATGAAAGATATGCTTTGTCTGAAAATTATATTTTAAGATACCAATCAATTATTTGTAACTATTTTTGTTTTAATATTCCTTGGAAGATGAAAACTATGTTTGCTCAGATTAGATTAAATCGTTTTAGATTACTCATAAACCAATATTATGTAAATTTGCAGAATAATTTTTGTATAAGATGTGGTTTACATTCAGATAATTTAAAAATTCACATCCTGAATGAATGCCAATATGGTGATAATTTAAGATTAATGTTATTTAAGGATAAGAATCCCAGTGAAATATTATATGCTTACCCTTTGTCGCCTAAATCGCTATTAAATTTATGTAGATATTTATTAAGATATGTGTCAACTTAATTATGTGTACTATTTATATTGTATTATGTTGTTTCAAATGTTTTTAAGAAAACTATTTTTACGAAATTTTATAGTGATGTTAGAAAACTTGATAAATTTAAAAAGATGGTAATTTTTAACGATCTTTGTTTGAGATCGAGAGAACGTCGTAAATACTTAATAGACAATTTACCTAAATACCAACAAGAAGATTCTAAAGCCCATGTTAGATCTGATTTATTGGTTTTGAATGGCAAAAAATTTTTTTATAGTTTTGTGTTAAATAAGTTAGTTTTAATAGACACTTTTTTAGTAAAACATCAACACTTTCTAAGCAAGAAGAAGTTAGAAATAGAGATGAAAATATAATTCAAGGTCAAAGTTTTAAGACCATCTTTTTAAATGTTCATGGCATCAGGACAAAAGTTTTGTCTGGGCAATTAGTTCAATTAATATCCGTTTCTAATTTTCTTGCGTTTGGATAAACGTGGGAGTCTGATGACCGAAATATATGTCTAGATGATTATATTTCAACTTTGAAAAATGTTTATGTTGCCCCTGCTACTTCTTTTTCACAGGGTGGACGGTTAATTTTGATTTATGATAAACAGTTGAATTTTTCGATTTTGTGGAGCTCTAGTTTTATTATAGTTGGTCTACTGTCATTTAAAGATAATTGGTGTATTATAAAATTGTCATTTAATTGGTGTATTATAAAAAGATTCTGATGATCGTAGTTTACGCTTCTCCTAAATTGTGTCTTGATAAATTGTTATCAAGTTTAACCTCATTTGTTGAAAATGCTAATGTCGATGGAATGCCGATAATGATTATTGGTGATTTTAATGCTCATATTGGAGTCTTAATGGATACAAAAGATAAAAATAAAATCTTATTTGACCAACGTGAATCTCAATGTAAGCAGAAAGACTACTATGGACAACTGTTGGTTAATTGGGTTGTTTCACACGGTCTTTTTATTTTGAATGGTCGATTTTCTTCTGATTTTCCAGCTAATATCACCTTTTTTTCAAAGAATGGTGTTTCAGTTGTTGATTTTGGATTACTTAGTGCGACACTTATTCTGTACTTATTTGAATTTCGTATTATGAATGTAGTGCTTTCTGATCATTTTCCGATATGTATAAGTTTACATAGGAAAATTATGGTTTTGAATCAAGTCCCATAAAAAGTAATTATGTAAGATAAAGTATGACTATATGTTTCTTATGCATGCAAAATAAACTTCCTTTGTTGATAACTATTAAAATTTTTTAAAGTATTTTGGACTGAATATTATTATTATATTCCTGGATAAATTAACAGTAAAACTTGAGACTTGAAAAATGTTGCTAAACCTTGAGTCTCAAGGCGAAAATACCCCTGTTGGGAAACCTAGTTTACATTTTTAATATATTATTTACATAAAGACAAGTTGCTGACAAATTTTAAAGTTCCATTACTTTCGTGATGCTTATGTCATAACTGATTAAGAAATATAAGTTTCTGTTTAATTTTTATTATCCTTATATATAATTTATAATTAAAATTGTTAAATTTATTTAACCCAAACATAAACTTTCTTATAAATATTTTATATAATTTTATTGCTTCTAGAAAACAAAGTTGTTTGTTTGCTATCTGCAAAAAAGTGTGTTGATTATTTCTATGCTGAATTTTTATAGCACATAACACAGAATACAGCAATTATAACATTTCATTTTTTGATGACGCTGCACTATGATTAATATCTGCTGTATTTTTATTTCTCATTATTTTTATTCAAATTTTATTTCTTTATATTATTATGATACAGAATTACACAATTTGCATAAAATATTTATGCGTTTGTTATAAGATATATTTTTTTAATGAAGATTACGCCATATTAAGTGGCGGGGTATTTCAATGCCACCAAGGGCCCACATCACTGATGACATCAGCTGCCAGATAGAGAATGAGGTTTAACGAACCGGACACACACTGAAAAAACTTAGTGTGTGAGACCTAGAAATTTAACTTAGATCCTTCAGCACATTTCCATCAAGGCCATCCGTCTGACTGTTATAAAATATTGAACAATTATTATATACACATTAAATATAGGTGCATTCATCATCGTCGAACAAAGTACAGTAAAGTATTATGCAGCAGCCGAATGGCCGAGTGATAACGCTTTGGCGTGCCACGCAGGAAGACCGAATTCACGTACTGTATCCGGCATTTCCTGAAAAGTTTATAAGGGGTTCCAGGCTCGGCCTGACGACCCCTGTCCTTCACCATCGGGCCTCCTCATGGGTGTGGATACAGCCCGTGGTTAGAATTGCCGCCCTTTAGTAATCTCACTGATTGGAAAAAAACCGTAAAAGAGTTTTACGGTATATATGACATCATACTACACCGACAGTTTGTGCATCGTATACATCTGAGGAGTCATCGGATAACTAACACTATTATATATAAAAAAAATAAAATAAAATTGGCATCTCTTGATACTTTAATTATAAATACATTCTTCATGGACGCACGAAATGTGTTAGTGCACATTATAGAGTTTGTACACTATCCTTTTGCCATTGCCAGTGTATATATTTTATTGTACTTTGTGCTCATATTAAATGATTCTGTTCTAGGAAACAGTGTATATTGTGTATCGAAACAGGTTCTTCTATAATCGAAATATCAATAGATGCCATTTTTATTTACACTGTCTATTCGATTTACGATTTCGATGTCTGTCTATTTCGATTATTGCATGTATCCGATGCAGTTCATACACTGCATCGGATACATGCAGTGTATGAACTGTCGGTGTAGTTGATGTTATCTATAATACTTTTGTGCATTTCGTGCGACTATGATGAATTGCCCTTTATTAAGTCTTATGAAGGAATTTATCTTGATAAATAATATATACTACCTCTTATAAATAGTGTCATTTAATGTGCATATAAAGTACTGTATGCGAAAGTATATTCACTGGGAATGGCGAACAGTTGGTACATATACACTTTCCGCTAGGATATTTCATACCTCCATGAATAATTCGCTTATAAATAAGCTTTTCTTTACTATTTGATTTATTTTTATATTTATACTATAAATATTATTATTATGTTTTCATTTTAATGATACTTTTATAGTTAGGTTGTAGAAATTAATCTTGCAAATAATAAATTAATTTTCCAAGAATATATATACAGTAGAGTCTCCATAATCCGACACATATGGTTCTGGGGCTTGTCGGATTATTGGATGTTCAATGAAAAAAAATGGAATTACACAAACGAATGCGCTCAGTTTATTAAGACTTTCCAGTAATTGCTCTTGCTGTTCAAATCTTTCACAAAACCTTTAATTTTATCCCGAATTTTTTAATATCGTAAATGGTGGCTCGTCCAATACCATGAAGCGAAGCCAAATAACTAAGCTTTTCTCCCAAATCAAATTTCTTAATTATTTTTGCCTTTTCGATCACAGGCAATGTCTTATGTTTTCGTTTTTTACTTTTTCCGATTTGTGACTTATGGGGCGCGTTGCATTGTAAAGCGGCTATATCTCGGCAGCTATACTCTGTTCACGTTAAGAAAAAACCGTATGTAAACAAACCGAACCACCCGAAACGTACGCATCCGCCAATATTGTGACTTGATTGGTTGAAAGCAGTAACGTTCGCTTACCATCATTTCCGGTTCAAATCAGGTTTCCATCCAAATTTTACCGGTCCAGTCAAACTGAAATAAGCTGGCCCCCATATAAGTATATTAATACAGGTATATAAAAATGTTTAGGCCTATAATAAATATAGAGCATACAGAAGTAAATTATTTTGCTAGGCCAATTTTATCAAAATTTTGAATCTATTTTCATGAAAAAGAATTTCAAGCAAATATTTTTAAAAATAATGAAAATATTACAATTTATATAAATTCACCAGACAGCAATGACTTGCTTACATTCCAATGCTTAGCAGTGCAAGACAAAATTAATAAACCCATAATTTCATTTATTTTACTTTTATTGAAAAAATATGTTTCAAATCAAACCTTTCCCCCCAATCACAATTACAAAATTGCTTTAAATTGGATATTTTTATGAATTTTTAATTAATCCCATTTGTTTTAAATTTAATCTGAAATTTTATCAAATTTAGATTGTCTCTTCATATTATTTTTGCTTCCAACCCAGTACTATTGGCTATAAAATATTCTTTAGACTAGTGGTTCTTAACCTTTTCAAAGTCATGGAACACTTGATTGTAAAGAAAATTTGCGGAACACTTATATCACTAAGATCATAAAACAAACAACAAAAATATGCATGAATATGTACTTTACTAAAAATTATACATTACACATTAAATAACAGCAAAAAAACATTAATTAAAAAAAATATATATATATATTCTTAAGAGCTGTAACTAACTCTTTTTGAAAAATGGAACATTTTAAAATCAAGTTTAATTCGATGCTTGAGCTAATTGTCTTTTACAGATTTGAGCAATATCAGGTCTAATATTAAATAATTGCTAATATGTGATAAAGCTACCTTCATTCAATATTCCTAAGTCTTTCGCATTTTTTAGTTTTAAAGTTCATTAATGTTCAAAAGCCTAGCTCACACAAATATGTCGTCGAAAACTGTAGTAAAATCTGAAATGCTTTTGTGGGAAGCATGCTTAATAGTTTATTTGAAAATGCAAGTTAAATCTTGTCTACATTATAAAATGCAACTGTGGAGTATGCTAAGGTCATTCAAGTAGGCCTCGCTTTCATAATTTTGTGAAACACTAACCCATTCACAGAACATCAGTGTTCTGCAGAATACCGGTAAAGAACCACTGCTTCAGACCCTTCCTAATTTACAGACAATTCCTTGACCATTATATCTTGAACTGATAATTTATAATCAGGAAAGTTTGGCCCGATATAAAACAACATAGAGGGTGATTTTTCATATTTATCATTTATTCATTTCAATAAAATTATGAATATTAATTGCTTTCAGAAAATTTCTTGGATATCCCAATTCCACAGCATTAAGTGTCAAGATAAACACAGACACAAACCTTTTTACATTCTCTTATATCTTTCTTTTAAATGGAATTATTTTATATTTTCTATGTAAATAACTGTATTGTATCTACCAAAATATAATTATTCACAAGTTCAACATTAAATAGAATACATAGTAGTGATGCAAAATCTGAAAATTCACATGTGCCAAAATCAAACAAAAAACATATATATATATAAGTAAAAAGCAAAATAACTTATAGATTAATATTTAACTTTTTAAATATTACTAGCAAAAAAAAAAAAAAATATTGTTTTGACATTTATATAATATGCTCACTTAATATATAATTATAAGCATTTTGTTTTATATTTAAAAAAATTTATTTTCACCTTATCTGTAGTATTTCTATTGTTCAAACTGAAGCATTAATTCTAATATTTGGTTTATAATATGCTATTGTACTTTTAAAGTAATAGAAGTTTCTAAAATTTTTTTTTATTAACTAGTTTCATTTCTCAGAAAATATTTTTATAAATTAAAACTTTTAATGGATATTTTCAACCCTTCGAGTGCTTGTAATTAAGCCTAATTTGAAAAAAAAAAAAAAAAAAAAAAAAAAAAAAAAAAAAAAAAAAAAAAAAAAAAAAAAAAAAAAAAAAAAAAAAAAAAAAAAAAAAAAAAAAAAAAAAAAAAAAAAAAAAAAAAAAAATGTAAATTGCAGAATCTCACTTGATTTTCATCAATATTTTTTGAAATTTTTAAGATTTATTACATTTTTTGTTGTCATTCTAACAATGCAACAAATTCTTTTGAATTTTATTTCTTTCACAATTTTTCATTCATTATATGAGATCAGAGAAAACATGATTTTTTTATATGAAATCTTAGCCATCCAATGAAATGTTTAATATTTTCTGATAAAGTCTTGTGAATAAAATAAGGTATGAATCAAGAAAATCAGATATTTTAAAAAATTATCAATAAAAAACCAATTATTATGCAAATTTTAATTAATTGAAGTGACAAAAATTTATTAAAATATTATCATTTTTTTTATTTTATTGATATGTTTTTTTCTTTTCAATAATTTTTATTTTAATTTTTTTTATAAATTTTTGAAATTATAATCAAAAACATGATACACATGAAAATCGTCCACAATCCTACATAAATAGCTAAAACATTTTTTACTTTACTTTACTTTAATTGGCCTTCAGATACTTTATTGATACACTACACCCAATACCACATGCAGTGCAATAAAGCAGGCTTGGCTGCAATTTCCCATAAAAGGACTGGCTGTCATAAAACAATTAAAGTGCCACGCCCTCTTTTATTGCCTAGGGTTGTTTACATTATGATTTCACAATGAAACTAATAGATTGGATCCACCTGAAAAATTCTGACTATATATAGATTATATAAAAGTTCAAATAAGCATGAAATTATTCTTTCAACTTTGATATTTATATTATTGAAGGTACATTGGAAGCAAGACACATTAATAAATTATAAATATACTTTCATATTATCATTATTTCTCTTTATGACAATTAAAAATTAATAATTTATGTTAAATATTATATTACATACAAAATTAAATCTAAAACAAAAATAATGATATGATATAATAAAAAAATTATTATTAATATCAATCATTATAATTTAATCAGATTTTATCATCATATATGTCTAAGGCATTAGAATAATTTTAAATTTTACAAATTTTTTTAATTTATTAAAATTAATTTCTTTCAAATTAACAAAAATTAAAAACTCAAAAGATTAATCCAAGATTATAGTATAAAGGATCATCATATAAAACAGTTCTGTATATTGAACCATCTTCAACAATTCTCAAATTTCTAGAAAAGTCAAATTTATAAAAAAAATTTTTTCAAATAAAAATGTATTTGTCCTTTCCTGATAATTGTTCTTAATTCTAATAGCTTTAAAATATATGATACAAAACAGGTTCAAGATTATAATAATAAAAGACAAATATATATTATAATAATAAAAGACAAATAAATATGTGCACCTGTGCATGTGTATGATTGCATTTTTACGGAAGCATAAATTTCTCAAAAAAATATGGTTAGGACCTTGAATATATGTTTAGCAAGAATAAGAAAACCAGGGATTGGAAAAATTTTGGAATTACAATGTCAAAACACAATCATTTAAAATTAATATTTTAGACTTTAAATTTTTGTTGGATTTTTCTATTAAAGAAGGATTAATGATAATCTTATTTTTGAAATGGCCAACAACTTCAGGGCAAGCCAATACTTGTTTTTATAGGATACCAAATGGTATATTATTTTAACAATATTTTTTATAATGATTTCAAAAATATTAGTGATTTTTGATAAATTTAAAATTGCACTTGTTTATATGGATTAAAAATTTAGTCCTCCTTCATTAGGAAGGAGGATTAAATTTTTTTAAATATCATTATCATGTGATATATAATTTTAAAGACTCTTAACAGTGATTATAAAAATATTTTTATTTTTAAAATAAATTATTTCCTTAAAAATTATGGATTTTAAAAATATAAAAATCAATTTCATGCTTGTCATAAGGAAAAGAAAAATATTACACACCAAAAATATTTGGACAATGTCAGATCCCTATCCTAGAATAAAAAAACTCTAAACATAATAAAATTAATTATTTAAATAGAAAAATAACGTATATTTATAATATAATATTGTGAATGTCAATTGAGAAATTATTTAATTCAGTAAGAATAATATAATTCAATCTATCCATTGATGTGATCTAAGCTTCAGCAATCAATACAGAACAATATAAACTTTAAAACACAATTTTAGAACTCAATTCAAAAATGAACAAATTTTAATTAATTTATTTTTGTATTTTCTCTGCTCTTTGTGTAGATTTTTGATGTTTTTTTTTAAATGGAACAGTGTAATTAAATTGAGAATTGTATTCTTTACAGACATAAAATACAAAAGTTTATCCAAGTTTAAAATAAAATAATTACTATATAATATTAAAATACAAAATCTTTTGAATTGTTACTAACAATATTTTTACTATTTCATTTTATAGAAGTAAAGATCAAATAAGAATAAAAGGATTCATTTATTTCTATCAACAAAACTTTTTAAAATATTAACTGTTATAAATACAACAAATTATATTATGAATGGATTTATTGTACCAACATTTTTAATTTAATTTACAATTAAGTTCAAATAACTATTAAACAAATACTAAGCACACATAAGCAGTCCAAAACTTTTAACATAACAATTTAATTAGAGTAATGTTTACAGCTTCTACGCCATCATCAGTTCTTACAAACACTTAATGGAATACCATGAAACATGCTACAGTTCTAGGACTACCAACATAACTTTAAGAACTCTAATACAAAAGTTTTTAAAAAACAATTGCTTTAAAGAATTCTACATTAATTTTAAGTTTTTAACATACTCTTACAATCAGCACTACAGTCTAACCTAATAAAATTAATCCCCTTAAAAACAACATTTACTTGTAGAACAATATAAATCCAACCACCTAATAAATCTCCTTAAATACAAAATAATACTTACAACAAAAATCCTCCTCTGTCGATACCTCATTAGGAACCTTGTTGTAAAGCAAACTTCCATGCTTTAGATATATTATTCATTTGTCTATCGTTAATTACTAACCCGTTTTTACTACCTTCATATATCTGTAATTCTTCTGCGGTGAATAGCTCTTTCACATTATTAAAAAGGTTCAATAATCTGCTTTTCTCCCACTCTATTTGCACATTATACTCGTATGCTCTCTTACAAGTTAGCCAGTGCAGTGTTCAAATTAGCTTTTTCTATGTCCCTTTTATGTTCGCTTATCCTGGTCTTTCAAATTTCTTGCTGTAGCTCCAATATACACCTCCTTGGTAGAAAGGAGGTGTATAATTATTAACTTTTTTAGCAATCTCCTCTGACTTTGCCTTCAACACTGGGCTGCTGATATTCCCGCCTCACCCACTAACTATAGAAAACCATTGATCTAATGCTTCTTTGACTTCTGTATCCTTTTCATCACTGTTTCTTTTGGATGTTCCTGGAATTTCTTTCTGTAATGACCACTCCTCATGTGGTTGATTTTCTTGTTCTAGGAGATGCACTATGGTAGATTTTGGTACACTAGTTTTATCAGCAAGAATGGCTTGTATTAAACGGCTGGCTTTTAATTTTATCCAGCAATACAATTTTACTTAAAAAGTGTAAAATTATTTTTTGACATCTCGGCAAAGATTTAAAAATTTTAAATAAAATTGACACTGTGAATGAATATCACTAGGTACAGTATATAGTAACAGTAGACTCTTAAGCAGATGTATGACGATAGGTAACTAATTCGTATCATGCTAATGTTGCCAAATATTAGTGTACATAGTGTTGACATACTTTCAAAAAATCCCTAAAGTATATCAAAAATTGCTAAATTTCTTTTCTGCTATTGTACCAATTAGGCATTTAAATTATGTATTAGTTTATTAGTTTGGTTTCTGTTCTTTGAGATTTCTCCCAAAAAAATGGCTGCCCCAATTAACTGGTGGCCCAATTAAGCAGAATTGACTATTTATGTAATATATGTCTCTATTAATTAGCAATTTAGCAATTCAGTATAGGATTTCATCAAATTTTTTTTACATAGCAATACTTAAATATAATAACCAAAAAGTTTATATAAAAGATGCCTTCAATGAAACTAAATTAATTTTGTTTCATTAAGGATATTATTTATTTAAAAATAAGAACCTCTTTAATAGAAAAACTTTAGAATGTTTCGGTCAACTAATGACCATCTTCAATTATTATGGAGAATACAAAAGTATAAAATATTCTTAGAATATTCTTTATACATTTATACTTCTGTATTCTGTATAGTAGCTGAAAATAGTCACTAATTTGACTGAAACATTCTAAAGTTTTTCTATTAAAATGGTTTTTATTTTTATTTATTTATTTATGAAAAAGATATTAAGAAATTCACTAATTTTAAATAATTTACAAAGGCTAATAGCAGTGCCTACAAATGAAGGTGCACTGGATGTACTAAACTAGGATCACTAATCCATAATGGCCCATAGCTGAACAAAATATTAAAAAATTTTAATAAATAAAATTAATGCTCAATACATATTTTGACATCTTCATCAACTTGTATGGATGACATATACAGGGTCTGCCAGAAGAACAGGCAATGTTAAAAACTTAATATCTCATATATTTAATTTATACTGAAATACTCCTTACTTTAGATATTATTAATTAAATAAAAGTAACCAATAAGCCAAATAAGTAAAATAAATCATTTACTTATTTGCCTTATTGGTTACTTTTATTTATTTTTAAACTTTTGCTTATGAAATTTGTAAGAACATTAAATAGCATTTACTTTACATGTGTTTAGCATGACATGTCCTGAAGCTAATGTCCCATAGATGGCTGCACTCTCTTTCTACACATTCCTGTAATCTTCATTAGAAATTATCCATTACTTTGCATAGCATTTGAAGAAGAATCTGTGCTATTTCTTGCTGGATTCTTTGTTTCAGTGATGGGATATCTCTTAATGCTAGAGCACTAAACACCTTACTTTTTAAATATCCCCAAATGAAATAGTCACAAGCTGAAAGATCCAGTGATCTCATAGGCCAAGGCAAATTCCCGTGTCTTGAGATGACATGATTAGGGAACAATCTTTTGACGACATCCATGGATATTTTTGTTGTGTGACTTATTGCCTATCTTGCTGAAACTATGTTTCTCCATTAATCTGAGGATAATTTTTAGCATCTGAACATAATGCTCAGCATTTATGGTCACACAATTCTCATTGTCATCTTTAAAAAAGTAGGGATCGATGATCCCAAAAAGATGAAATAATGCACTTTTTGACTACACAGGGGAAGTGGATGAAGTTCCATGAGATTAGCCAAAAACCAGTATCAGTAATTCTGCTTGTTAACATATCCCAACTGATGCAAATGCGTCTCATCACTCATTAACATGTTGTGAATGAGATCTGGATTTTCACCTAACATTTGCAGTAATTTTTGGCAGAATCCAATGTTGTTTATGGCATCATCTTCAGTTAATACATGCACTACTTGCATTTTGTAGGGATGGAATCTTAACTTCTCTTGAAAAATGCATCTGACATTGGTGGTTGATATTTCAAGATTTATGGCATGATGAGTTGCACAGTGTCGTAGGCTGCACTCAAGCACTTTTCTCACTGCAACAATGTTTGCTGGTGTACATATAGTTCTTACATGTCCTGGCAGTTTCTTTCATAGTGCAGAACCTGTTTTTTCAAAATTCTTATCCCATGTCTTTATTGCATGCACTGAAGGCACTGGATTGTTGTGGTGAATTCTGAACTGACGTCAAAACAACCATTGGGCTTGAACAAAATTATCCCCATTCTTATAATATGCTTAATAGCGAAAGCATGTTGTTTTCTTGTCAAACTCTCCATGACAACTAAATGTTATTGAGTTAAGAATGCAATACTGATGGTCTAACCTTCTCCACTCCAATATAGTGACCACAGTGCCACTTTCAAAATCACTCATTCTTCTGGTGGAGCCTATATATAAAATATGTGATAAGTTTGTAAAATAAAATGCACATAAATATAATTTACTACCATCCATATACTTTCATTCACATCATACTTGATGAGATTTTAGGCTTTGCAACTGATTAATATATTTTTGTAAAATTACTTGTTAATATACAATATTAAATCCTAATATTTTCATTAATTAAAAATTTTAAGAATTTAATGAAAATGTCTGCTAAACAAATATATATTTCTGGAGCAAAAAAAATTGACAAAAATGTTAGAAGAAAAAAAAAATCACGAAAACATAATACTGTTTATCCCAGTAATTATTTGACTGCCTATTTGTATAAAATGTTAATATTTGTATTTAGTATGTTTATTTTAAATAATTATATTAATTTTTTTATAAAATAGGTTTTATTATATTTACTTATAAACTGTAAAATAGTATTGTAACGATTACAGGTAGTAAAACATAATAAATGTATGTTCCATTTAATAACTAACTTTTTGTTTCAAATTAAATGAAGAGAATCCCATTATTTCTTTTGCATCAGGGGCCAAGAATCTTTGCTCAACTCTAAGGTATTCAAATAAGGAGTGCACTGGATACCCACATACAGATTCCAATCTAAGGAGCTAATAGTACGTAATTATAAAAAAATTATTTAATCATTAATTCAATAGATGGTGGCACCGTAGCTGTAATTCAAAAAATAATTATTATTCTAAAAATATAACTTAAAACTTTATCCGCCAGAGGAAGTTTGGCTTGTTCATTATTAATTTGTAAGGAGCTAATTATTAATTTTTATATATTTTTGATTCTGATACAAACTTAAATGCATAACTATTTGATTATATTACTATTATCATTAAACATTAAAAAAAAATGTTGTTATTATTCTTGTTTTGATTCATGCAAAGGGGTCAAAATAAAAGTCCTTTACTCTCATGCACCAAGGTCCCCAAATACCCTTACTTCGCTCTACCTAATAGCATGTCCTGTAATACTTTTATTTTTTAAGAACAGTAATGAAATTTAGTAATTATTTCACAAATCTGCAATTTGTTTTTTACTTTTTGATTCCTTAAACAATATATTAAACACATAATGGAACATAAAATATCTTATCTTAAACTAAAAGTTATATTAAAATTAATTCTCATTTTAGTCAATATGACATTATTTTTAATAAATTATAATTTACCTAATAATTTGGTAAAATTATAACACATCATAAAAACAGTAATAAAACTTGCATTGTTCTACTTAAGAAATCAAGAATAACCTTGACATTTTATGCAGGAATATAACAGAGAGTAATATACATCACATAGAATAAGAAATAAGTAATAATATTTGGAAAAGTAACAATGAAAATAATGAAAAACAGAAAAAATAAAAATATTCATTCATGAAATTTTAAAATCAGTATTATAGAAATATTTTTACATATTAATTAATGTTAAACTTATCAAAATAATGTTTTGCATTATTGCTCTTAATCATTTGAAATAAAAATAAGAAAAAAGCAATTATTTTATGATATTTATTTTTATTACTATTATATTTCCAACTATACTATTATAATTTATATTAGTAATTCAGGACATGCAAGAAGAAATTTAAATCAGGACAGAAGTATTAATAATGCAATGCAATATTTTATTTATATTTGAATAACAAATTATAAATGAAATTTAATATTCTATCTTTTATAGTATTTCTAGTTCATTACATAAGTTTTCAGTAACAAATCCTTATATTCTTCATTATTGTAATATCAATAATTTTTTCATTATTAGAAACTACAGCAGAATTTGTGATATTCAAAATGCATTACCTTTTCCTTTTTTGCATTTTATTCAAAAATTTAATTATTATTTAAAAAAAGAATTATATTTATTTTGTCAATAATTTAATACGTTATTTTTTAAATGGCATCATTTAATTTAGAAAATTCAAATATATAGCAAAATTAATGATTCATTAATCTACATTTTATAATTTATTTATTTGATTAAGTAATATTTTTTTAAAATAGCATTTGATTAATAGCATATGAATATTATTTATAGAAAAGTTAATAAATCTATTCATAAAATTATTTTAAATATTTTAGGACCTACATTAATTAATAATAATTAATTTTCTTAACACACCCAATATTTTTGAACAGCATATGTTATTATATATTTATATCATTTCAGGAATTATTATTTATAGATAAAACTTTTGGAAATAATTAAAACTAACTAACATAAGAAAAAGTCAAAATTTTATTCATTTTATAATATGACTTTTATGCTTTTACATAAAATAGCAGTTTATGGAATCTAACTACAGTATATTACAATTTTTTTTTATCAAACTCCCCATTAAATTGAAATTTTTCTTTTATAAATAAAATGAATAAAATGTTTTTTTATTAAGCATACTGAAGTTAAATTGAAAATTTATTTATGCTTCAATAATATTTAGACCGATGTTTTTATTTGATTATAGAACTTTCCAATATATTTAAGCATGGTCTTAGGAACTATGATTAAATAATCTGAATTTAGTAAGATCACATGAACTTAATTATTACTCTTTATTTCTCAATGAATTTTAAAATTTATTTATAAACATAAAAATAAATAAATTTTAAAATTCATTGAGAAATAAAGTATATTTTTTAATAGAAAATTTAAATTATAACAATTTTTATAAGATAAAGTGATATTAAGTTTTCTATTTATATATTTATTTTAAATATTGTGTGTGCAGCTGTGTATATGTATAGCTGAGATGTGATATGTACTATATATCTGTGCACATGTATTTTTAGCTTTCTAATAAATTTATAGATGCACTACTAATCCTGTATTAAATATACAAAAACTTAAGTATTACATATAATAAAATGTTAGGTATATTACATATCACTAATCTATTATCTAATATTTAATCTAAGTATTAGAATTTAATCATTTTCAAAATCCTTACAGATTAATCCTTAAACAGTATGCTATTGATAAACAGGATAAGTAGTATACTATTTAAGGATCAATATTTAGGAATTTTGAAAATAATTTAATACATTATTATTCATCATTATTATAATATCAATAATTTTTTCATTATTAGAAACTACAGCAGAATTTGTGATATTCAAAATGCATTACCTTTTCCTTTTTTGCATTTTATTCAAAAATTTAATTATTATTTAAAAAAAGAATTATATTTATTTTGTCAATAATTTAATACGTTATTTTTTAAATGGCATCATTTAATTTAGAAAATTCAAATATATATATTTTGTTTCATTTTTCATTTTGAAAAATTAATATTTTACCCTGATTAAACAAAGATATAATTTTTAATTTGATAATGCAAAAATAAAACAATTTTTATATCACTAACAAAAATATTTTTGTAATTTTCAATTGATTGCATCTTTTTCAGGTTTTGCTTGCACTATGTCCTAATTTATAATGAATAATATTATAGTCAAATAAAAATTTGACAAATTCACAAATACCATTTAAATTAAAAATTTAAATTTTAGCTAATAATTTACGACAAAAACTTATATTTAACTCAACAAATACAATGAGTATTAAACTAATTTTTAAAATTTTACCAAAATGTCCTTTATTTATAATGCAGACCAAAAATGCGTTTTCAAAGTGATACAAAAATCTAGAATACAAATTTTCAATTATTTTTTCGATTTGAGTAAACGATTATTAAAATTTTGGTTAAAGATAAATTGACAAACAAAATTTGATAGTAAAATTTCTATTGATAAAGTGCTTACTAAAAAATGCAATTTATAATTCATATAATAATTTATAATAATAGTAATTAATTACAAATTATTATATTCTTAAAACTAGTTTCAACTAGGAAAATCGGATTTAACTAATTTCGGGTTTTGATGGTAACATATATTTCATTTTTTACAAATACCAGTAATTTGCATTATATTATTATTGAAATTCAACTTTTTTATTTCAAATTTTTAAGCAGTTTAAATATTTTTTGAATGAAATTTAGATTGAAAAAATGTTTTGCATAATAAATCCAGATAAGATCTGTACAATAACATATTGTATAGATACAGATTTCGGAGATGGACTATTTTTACTTTTTAAGATGTGTATAATGGCAATTAGATAATTAAAATAGTGCCAACTGATGACAAAATAATATCAAAATATTAACCATACATGATCATATACCTTTATAATCAGAGTTCTTGAACATTATGCATAGAAAGTTGCTATTCTTACAGCAGAATACTGTACAAATGTATAAAATATATCAAGAAATACCTATAAGGAAGGGAAAATCTAAACAAATATTTTTATTATTAAGAGTAAAGTTCATATAAGCATGGAATTTATGATCACCATAAATAATAGCAAAACAACAAAGTCATATTTCATTGGAATTAGTGGAAAAAAGCCAAAAAATTATTAAATTATTATTTCAACAGCTTTTCTCATAAAAGATAACATGGAACTTAATATAGCATACAATAAAGATACCTTAAAATTAAGTTGCCAAATCCTCAATTTTCGTGATGAAACATTAGGAAAGGAAAGTCATACAATGTAAAATAGTAACAAAATTCTAATATTTTAAGATACAAGCACAAATTATTTTTACTTTTATATAATTTATTAAATAACATTAATGCAAAAGTAGTTATACTTCAAAAAAAGCACATTTAATATTTTTACTTCATACATTAAATTATAAATAATATAATATAGGAATGAATGTATATTACATTTATAAAATTAGTATTTACAAATTTTATATATTACAGATTACAGCAATACAAAATACAAAACTGCTTGTTGTGTGCTTAAATTATATGATATATTAAATATTTTTGTGTTGATATTTTTTATGATACATTAAACCCTGAAAATTTATAATTATGATTGGATATTGCAGCATTCAACAGTTTTTCATTATCTTTGCTCTGATGTATTCAAAAAGCTCCTTACATATCATACTGTAATTAGTTTTAGTATATAACTTGGCTTTTACTAAATTCACATTCATTTGCCTTCTATTTTCTGTCCATGTCTGTTTCATCAAAGAAAATATTCTTTTGACATTGGTATTGGTGATGGATACAGATATTACACAGATGGTAGCAAAAATGAGAATGGAAGTTGTGGAAATGAGTTATTAATATATAGATTAAACCAAGATGATTATGCTCAAACAATAGCTAAAATTTCAGAACAGAACCTATTCTCATTTCACTAAAAGCAATTGAAAAAAACATAATAATGGTACATGGCTGCTTATTGGTAGTTTAAGTGTTGTGCAACATTTATAATCCTTTCAGAAAGTTAAGATATCACAATTAAAATAATAAAAGAATTTAAAAGACTAACAGAAGATCCAAATGTGCTGGTATCAAGAGAATATGAAAATCCTTTCTTGCACATTCTATGGATAACAACACATGGGGATTCCAGGAAATGATAAAGCAGACTTGATTACAATACAGAAAAGGAAAAAAAAACAAAAGTTGAAAAACTGATATATGATGAGATCAAATGCTTAGTTAAGAAAGAGATAATTAAACAATGGAAAATCCCATCACAACACCCATAATATATGGAATAAGACCCTGGGGAAATAAATATATTAAACTTGCCCAAAAAAGAGCATACAGCCTTGGCATAAATTATATTGGTCATATTAAGTCAATGAAGTCTGTTGAGAGAGTAAAAATCTTCCCAGACTGCCCAAATTGACAAAATACTAAGGCAAGCCTAGATCATGTATTCAAAATTCAAAAAGAGACTTCAAAATACTGAAAATAATTGTCATCTAAAAGTTTAAAGTGCTTTACATCAAGGAGCTGATCTAACTTTGGAAGTTGCCCAAATCACACACACAATAATTTATATACCATATATTGCAAATATTAATTCTATTCAAAACTAATTCTACTCTAGTATAGTACACTGCCAAAATAAAGACAACAACTAACAGCACTATGGCAGGAAATATTTTCATAACTAAAACCACAATAAATATAGTAAATTAGAAGCATTATTTTTTTTTTTTTTTTGAAAGAAGATTCTAAGAGTTTTGTAGTACAGTCTTTGTTTTTCTAATATACGTTGTAGCTGAAGAGGATTTGTGTATTAAATCGAAAGTGTTTCTAAGTTTACTGTTTTTATTGTGGTTTTACAGTTATGAATATATTTCTTGCTATAATGCTGTTAGTTGTCTCTATTCAAAACATGAACCTATTTTTCAAAACGTTGTTTGTAATACAATACAGAAGTATAAATATATATAAGCTGAAATTTTAAAGAGTTTTGATTCTGAAATTGTAACCGATCTTCAAGTAGTTTGCCAGATTTTCACCATATGGTTTTACTGGATGACTGTATTATAAAGTAATGGCTTATCATCTTGGAATATCGGATTCAAATTCGGGTTCCAAACCTTCAGTTTTTAGGTGTCTAAGGTTAGGTTAGGTTAATTAGATTACGCCGCCATATCCTCTTGGGATATACTGTATCTGGCGGCGGCCACTTGTAGAGCCCATCAGAGGCTGGCCAACACCCGTGAAGGGTCAAGGATGGTTGAAGGATGGGGTTCAACGGGCCGGGCCCGGACCCCTCCTGAAAAACTGGATGGAGAGTTTTGATTCTGAAATTGTAACCGATCTTCAAGTAGTTTGACAGAGTTTCACCATATGGTTTTGCTGGATGACTGTATTATAAAGTAATGGCTTATCATCTTGGAATATCGGATTCAAATTCGGGTTCCAAACCTTCAGTTTTTAGGTGTCTAAGGTTAGGTTAGGTTAATTAGATTACGCCGCCATATCCTCTTGGGATATACTGTATCTGGCGGCGGCCACTTGTAGAGCCCATCAGAGGCTGGCCAACACCCGTGAAGGGTCAAGGATGGTTGAAGGATGGGGTTCAACGGGCCGGGCCCGGACCCCTCCTGAAAAACTGGAGGTGTGGGACCCGGATTTGAACCCGGATCCTCCAGGGTGGTAAGCCAAAGCTTTACCACGCGGCCATCCGGCCGACTTTAGGTGTCTAAGACTCGGTTCGTTGAACTCCATCATTCAAACTTTCGATTAACCTCAGCATAGGTGTTGACCAGCCTGTGATGAGTTCTAGAAGTGACTCGGTTAGTTGAACTCCATCCTTCAAACTTTCGATTAACCTCAGCATAGGTGTTGACCAGCCTGTGATGAGTTCTAGAAGTAGTCTCCACTAGATACGACTCCCTTCATAAAAATTTTCCTAATATTAGGACCCAGATTCAATCCCAAATCGTCATATTGAAAAACACGTTTTCACGTATCATTGCTGCCAACATTTAGGATAATTATACTTGTTACAGAGATTTATATTTATTCATTATATCCTAATTACAAATTGTTCTATCATAATCTGATAGATAAAATATTGTTATCCTGATAACTGAATGATATAAAGTTGTCTTATATCTTGCTGGGTTCGATTCCGGAATCCATAATCTTTAAAAGAAAATCCAAAACGGCTCATTGAGCTTAATTCTTTACCTGAAGATCGACCTTTTCACCAGTATAACATCCCATGGTAAGTTTATTATTGTCATATCCTATCTGACAAAAATGGAACGCGGGATAAATTTTACCACTCGCGGAATTTTTTTTCGAAGACATTTTGCGGAAAGTTTTTTTCGAAGTTCCAGCCATGGCGAACTTCCTTTTCAGCAGTTCATCACTCGATCGCCCAATCGCTGTGGGTCCGGGATTAAGAATCGGCCCGAAATATGTCCTGCGTGAGGTACCAGTCTTCATAAAGGGTCCCAAATCCCAAGGTGATCTACCGTGCCGGGATAAATGGCGGAGAGATAGAAATCTTAAAGGTGCCCTCCAAGAGTTGGTCTGTCTCGGACTGTAGGGGATTCGTTCCAGACCGGGGAAAGCTTGCTTTCGTAGGGAGAATGCAAAACGTTGCCCCGAGCGATATTCGGCCACGGCAAGGTGCCAAAGCCCGGCCATTGCATGGCATCAGTCGATATCGTCCCCATGGTGGCTGGCAGCAGTCGATGGCTGAATGTAGGCTGCATCGGATATGAAGCGGGGAGGTCTCTCGCCATTTCGATCGGCCGTGATCGTAAGACAGTAGGGATGGTATGCACCTTGAGTGCATACCATCCCTACTACCCAGTCACTAGAAGCTATCTGTTAAGACCTAAGTGATGTTTCGAGGCGTTGGCACAGTCAAAGAACTTATGCATAACTGCCCTCAGCCCGGCCGTGATTGTCGCGGTTAGGATCTTTTTTTGTCAACAGATGACGCCACTTTCCATTCTGGGAGAATACTAAGTGGCGGGGCGAAACAAGCCCTTGCACAGTCCAGCTGCCACCCGTGGAGGGGTCAGCCGGACTGTGGAGGATGGGGATCGACGGCCGGGCCCGGACCCCATGATAAATATTTTCAAGGAGTGGGACCCGAAGGGGATCGACGGGCTGGGCCCGGACCCCATGATAAATATTTTCAAGGAGTGGGACCCGAGATTCGAACCCGGGTCCTCCAGAGTGGAAAGCCGAAGCGTTTCCACGTAGCCAATCCACTGGGTCCTCCAGAATGGAAAGCCGAAGTCATGCGACGAATCCGGCCGACTCCCAGAGATGGTTAACTAATGTTTATTACGCCACCAAGGCTTCTTTAGGTCCGAACCGCGAGTCGGTCGGATCGACCTAACGAGGTTCTTCCTGTAATGGGAGGTCCTACCGCAGTTGAACTTCGCTTTCGGTGTGAGTTGTCTTATTTTCAGTTGTTTGGCGGTGCTGGACACTGCCCTTTCTCGACTATTACCAGTTACTGTAGCAACATCGAGCACGGGAGCCAGAGATCGGAAGGATCTTCCACCTACCGGGCTGATTGGATCAGTCTGGTCTCTCTCGTTGAAGTAGAGAGAAGAAGGACTGGAGAGGACAACTCTATTCCTGTCGTGTTTGGCAATGATTAAAGCCGAGTTATATCTTGCAGAAAGACCCCTGTAGTACCTTCACAGTAGAGCAGGACCTTTAGCCCTAAAGGGCAATGTCTCAAGATTTTTATCAGCCTATGATCCCATCCATGGATGTAGATTTAACCAGTGATTGGAAACTGGCTGCGCTCCTTAGTTATCTCATTGATTGGAAAGGAGATTAAAAAATTATTCTTCCGCAGGGATAGACAGCCTATGGAAGAGTTTGTTTCGTCTCGCCACTTACTTATTCTTACAGAATGGAAAATGGTGTCATTTGTTGACAAGAGATGATTTTTGTTCCAGTTTTTACATAGTTGCAAACAGATCTATATAGTCTATACATATTAGTAATCATTTATATATTATATAATTAGTATTCAAATACATCAAAAAATTATAATGTAATAACTAATAGCCATAATTAATCATATGACTGGTCATACTGATGTAAAAAATACTGGAATTAGAAACAATTTTATATCATGTACTTAAGGTATAAAATTTTCCTAATTAAATTCTGTATACAAAAGCTACAAACAAATTTAATCTTTGATTAAAATAAATTGTTCAGATTTTATTAACTTAATTCAAAATAATTAATTCAAATATTTTTTCTAATAATTACACAAATATTTAAATTTTAGATGAAGTTTAATATTAAAATTTATGAAAATTATAAAAATTTTCTTCTCGATCAATTAAATCGATTTCCGATATTAATAAATGAATTTGCCTGATCAAATTAAGATAAATTATAGTCATTATTCAGTTTATGAAAACAATCAACCACATTTTACCTATTTGGATTTTATTTAAACGATCATAGAGAATTGTTAAAGCAAAAAGTATTACAGTATTTTGTAACTGTTTTCGTTTATTTCTATAATCTTGATGGTGATAAAATAACGGATTTAAAATTTGGAAAGCAGCTTTTTTTTGTGTGGTAATCATGAATCCTTACGCAAAATCTGAAATTTGCTTGAAATGTTTGCTTAGGGAGATTCTGTCAACTTTTATTGATTTCGGTTTAGAGTTTTTTATTTGACTGCTGATGCAATCTACAGATTGCAGAAAGCAAGAAATTTCAACCATTGAAAAAAATCTATATAAAATTTATAGAAATTTTCTTATGGGGGCATTTTCTTCAATTATTTTTGCAGACAATACCTGGAATTGATTCTTATGTGCCATGTATTGGCTTCTTCTCTCTCTTTGGAAATGATGTTACTTTTATTAAACTACAACTGATTATTTTATCTTTCGTGATTGCATTCATTTTTAGCAATATGAGAAGAATAAAGTTAAATCCAATTTTAAAGTCTGAAAGTTTTTACGTAGAACACATTTCTGATATGGCTAACAAATTTTGGATTTTATATTTGGTAATTATTTTTATCATCATAATCTGGCTGCAAACATTACTTATAATTTTTGTATATCCAGCTTTCGTAATATACAAACTCTTCCAAAACAAGAGATTCTTCTGTAGCATTGAGCATGGACTATGGATTATTTTCATAACAGGAACAATTAGTCAATTATGTTCGATCATGATTCTTATAGGACTAATAATAAGAAAAGGATTCTCGCGATTATCTGAAGTCTTGGATTTGGCAGAACGACAGTTTCAACATAGGATTGAAAATTGAATCATTAATGATTCAACATGCCGATCTTTGAAACTTTATTTACGTTGAAACTGTAAATAATGCTTATAATTATGTAATTCTGATAGTATATTTTGCCTTAATGTTTCAGACAGCTCTCTGCTATTATGTATTTTTGTTTATAGAAACAGTTCCAGAAATTAAAAATCTCTTATTTTATACTTGTTTCATTTGTAGTTTGTCATGCATTTTATGTGGTTTTATGTTATCTAAATTTACTGGAACAGTACATTTAATATCATCAAAATTATTATTTAATAACAATTAAAAATTATAAGGAAATAAGAAATTTTTTTCATTCCAGATGGCAAAATTCCTTTCAAATTAGAAAATTTGCAGATTGCAAACTTAAGCTGAAACAAAAGCTAAAAGTAAATTATTTTATCACAACAGTTTATGAATTGTCACTGATGTAATTTTATTTTATTTGAACAGATTCTAAACTTTATGAAGAGATTTGGTAAAACTTCTTTGAGAATTATAATAGATGGATATTTTTATGTTACAAAGATGTTTCCCATTAAAGTAAGTAATTCTTAAAGAACAATTTAATTAGGAAAGATTTTTAATTCTTATTTTATATTTTATAGATGGCAAGAAATCTATATTCTATAATGGATGGTTTGTTAAAATTAAGAAATGTTGAAAGTAAGAAAAAAATCTGCATGGAGATTTCTGTTACAGATGGCACAAATATTTTCTGAGGATAAATAATTATCTTATTAGTTGTTAAAAAAAATATTTTCACAATAATATTTAAAAAGTTTTATGACAAATCAGTTATGTTTTTCTCATAATATTGTGAAAATGAATAAATAACAGTTTTCTCATATATCAAAATATATCTGGTATCTTAACTGTGAAAGGTTTAACTTTAATTTAATTTTTTTAAATTTTATTATAGATTTTGGCAATATCAAAAATTTTTTGAATTTATAATTCATAAATTATCATATACCTGTATACCAGTATTTATTTCAGTTCTTATTATAATTTAGAGTTGTTATTAGTTTTTTTGTCTCTTTAAAACTTTATTATAATCATGTAGATTATTATACCAACGAGAAAAACTGTATATGTCTACAAATTTAATTTATATGCATACACTCATTTTTGTTGATATAGTATTCTATAGTACAACTGGGAAAAAGCTGCTAATTATACTTTTCCCAGTTCACCATTGAAATATGGTTATTACTTATAATATAAAAGTCAATAGTAATATCATTAGAATTATTATAATTAGTACAATTAATATAATTATTGATAGCTATTTAAATGGCGATGTAGTAAGTATAGCTAATGTAAAATCATTTTTGCCTGTTTTCTAAAAAAACATGAAGTGGCAATTTGATTGTTTTTCTGTAACTAAAAATATATAATAATATTAAAATTATTAATCATAGCAAATTCTGTCCCAGTAAAAGTTTTAGTATTACATAATATGAATAGTTTTTCATATAACAAAATTTTTCATAGGAATGCATCCATTTATATTTATGTAGTATAATGGAATTATAAGGAGAATTTAATCTATATATAATATAATTAATATAATCACATATTTAAATATAGTTCCATTTATAATATATCTGATTTCATTTTACAGAATTTTGATATATTAATAAATTTAATGAAAATATTAGTATAAGATTTGGCAGTGTATGGTTTTTTAAGTAATTTCTGTATTTTTTTTTTATTTTTATATATAATTCTATTCATTCATTTAGTTTTTATTGCTTGCTAATAATGGATTTATTTCTAAAGTGCTATAGGTATAGTTTAACAAATAAAAGTTTTGTTTTAAGCTCATTTTGATTTCTTATTTGTCATCTGAGAATCCAGTTTTTCTGATTTTGTAATAATTAAATTTCTTAATAAAGAACCATAAAATTAAAATATGAATATACACATTTTTTCTCTCTGATAAATTCTAAACTTGAATCTTATTATACATTTTCATTTTCTTGAAGTAAAAAAATATAATTCATTGATGTAGGGTGATGTTAGTTAGTGAAATTTTATAGTTTTCACTTTAAGCCACAAAGCCTCGTCAAGGCCCCACCCTTCTTTGTGGTATTTTTAATCCAAACAGTTAAGTCTTGAAAAATACAGAGATTATGAAAAATCGAAATTGTACACACTTAAGAATCTTTTCTTATTCATTTTTTAATTGTCAGCTTGTCTATAAACAAAGATATTTTGAAATTAATTTTTGATGTGTAATACAAATAGCCTTAACTTACAATAGTGTTTCTATTTTTGCAACTATATAAGCTAGACATATGTTATATGCATATTATATTGATTCCCTACTAACATTATTCATTATAACAGAATACAGTATGATACAGTTATGAATACAAAAGAAAAGAACAATAAATTTAAAACAAATGTTGTCAGTATAATGAACTATCTGGGGGCTAATAGGTTTGCATATGAACTTGAATGCAAGTAAATATAAACTTGAAACTAATCACAAGGCTTCTTAATTGCATCATGATTGTATGCGCAGTAATCATAAATTAATAGTATTATAAGCTAATGACTTTCTGTATTTGCATTTGGTTACATAATATTAGCCAAATATAATTATTCATGACTTACATTATTTAATCTTATATCATTTGAGATTATTTTATTATTCTTGCTATGCAAGTTATTCTCTATATTACTATTATATCATCCAGAAATTGATATCTAAGTTAATAATAAGTTCTCAACTCACAATATATATACAAGTTTTTTCTTTATCTCCAAACATCACTTGTCTAATTTAACCTAAGGATTAAAGAATAATTGTGATATTCAACACTTATTAAAGTCATTCCATATTCCTTTGCCACTTTAAACACAGTCATAAAAGAACAAAGAGATTCTGATATTGAAAGACTTTTAGAAGGCCTTCAATATCCAAGATGATATGAACATTACAGGAGCCTCATGGATAGAAATTGCTGGGAAAAATAAAAGAAATCTGAAAGAAAGCTTTCTTTTCAATCTTTATGGATTCAGCATTCTGTAGCTACTTAAGATGTTGATATTGTTATTCAACCAAGAGAGAAAATCCAGTTATTAAGATAATGAGATTGAAATGGCAATAAATAGTAATTAATGAGATTGATTTTGAATTCAATATTGAAGATGTCTTCAAGTTGCTTAAGTCACATAATTAGTAGCTCAAGTAAGCAACGAGGGCTATTTTTTTCAAGGTCCAATCGGTCGCGAAACGAAAACTCCCGTGAAAATCCGATGACACTGTGTGCAGATGTGTTGCGCAGTGTCTTTAGTATGCCCGTCGATCGTGTCCGGTCACAGTTGTTAGTTCTGAGCACGCAGTGAGCACGTAAACATGCCTCTCACAATAGAGTCTCCCTGAAGTGTGAAGTGCGTACTGTTATTCGATTTCTGCATGCTGAGGAATGCAATGCAGCTGAAATTCATTGACGAATGAGTAATGCATACGGAAAATCTTTCATGAGTGACAGCAAAGTGCGGTAATGGTGCAGGGGCTTAATGGAGACTTAATGTGCAATGGGGCAGGACGTACAGACATTCATGATGCAGGCGGGCATGGAAGAAAGTGTGTGTTAACCGAAGAACTGGTTCAGCGAGTGGATCAGGCGATTCGAGAAAATTGTCAGTTCACAATTTCTGTGTTGAGTGAATCGTTTCCCAAAATTTCACAGTCAGCTCTCTTTACCATCGTGAGTAAGAGACTGCAGTACCACAAACTTTGTGCAAGATGGGTTCCGAAGATGCTGACCGACCATCATAAAACACATCGAATGGGCGCTGCCTTAACGTTTCTCCAGCGCTACCATGATGATGGAGAAGAATTTTTGAACAAAATTGTCACAGGGGACAAGACATGGGTCCATTTCAAAACTGAAGAAACAAAAGAGCAATCCAAACAGTGGATGCATTCTCAATCCCCGAGTAAACCAAAGAAATTCAAGCGAACCTTCTACAGCAGAAAGTGTATTGGCTACTGTGTTCTGGGACCGGAAAGGTGTTCTCTTGGTGGAATGCATAGAACCTGGCGCGATCATCACTGCAGCCTCATACTGCATTACTCTTGAATGTCTACAAAGGGCAATTCAGAACAAGAGAAAGGTGTTCTCTTGGTGGAATGCATAGAACCTGGCACGATCATCACTGCAGCCTCATACTGCGTTACTCTTGAATGTCTACAAAGGGCAATTCAGAACAAGCACAGAGGAATGTTGTCATCAGGCATTGTCCTTCTTCACGACAATGCGCGGCCACACACTGCAACTGCGACAAAGAAATTCCTGCAGAGTTTTCGATGGGATGTGTTTGATCACCCACCATACAGACGGCCACACACTGCAGCTGCGACAAAGAAATTCCTGCAGAGTTTTCGATGGGATGTGTTTGATCACCCACCATACAGCTCGGACTTAGCTCCCTCCAATTTCCATCTATTTGCTCACATGAAACACTAGCTAGGAGGACAGAAGTTTGGCTCAGACAACGTAGATTAGTAGACCGAGACTGTAGACCAGCGTAGATTATTGGCTGAAAGCACAGGCGGCGCCTTCTATGATGAGAGTATTGGAAAGTTGGTACAACGCTACGACAAATGTCTCAGTCGGAGCGGTGACTATATAGAGAAGTAGCTGGAAGATGTATCTAAATGTTCCAAATAAAACACTTTTGATAACACTTTGGCTGGTTGGGCTCTGATGTGGTGACCTGTTCTCTACTATGAGTATTTGTATTGCAGTAGCCTGACTTGGGTTGGTGCTGCTTTTGCCACCAGTAGCCAAGGGAGACTATAGTAGACTTTTTGAATGTGAGTGTCTGCCTAACTCACAGATGCGGACCTTGTTAACCCGGCTTCTGCCTGACTCACAGACGCAGGCCTTGTTAACCCGTGTGACTTCTGAGCCGATGTGCTTTCGTTTTCTGCTTTGTATCATTGCATTGCCTAACTCACAGACGCGGACCTTGTTAACCCGGGCGATGTCTGAGCCGGTGTGCTTTTGTTTTCTACTTTATTTCATTACAAATTGGAAAAACACCACCAAGGTGGGGATACCCTGCTAGCATTTAGTTGAGCATAGTGGAATAGCCTTCTAGCCCAGGGTGACCCTACTAGAAAATGATTTCTGACTTGCATCGCCTATTCCGCCCACGTACACCCCTCCGCCACTTTGAGGCAGCTTAGCAGGATTCAGGATTCACTATTATTATTATTATTATTATTATTATTATTATTATTATTATTCTCTCTATATTCTACCAATCTGTCTTCATGTTTAGAATAGTGTGAACATCCTTTTAAAAAATGGATTAAATGTAGAGATCTTCTAAATTTTATACCCCTGAAGAACTTCATGCAGCCTGACATTAATGCATAAAAATAATGTCTAAGACATTATATTTGGTGTATGAAAAATGTTGTGTATTTCAATAATTAAGATTATTCTATATGTTTAATTTTATCTGTGAATATATTTTTAATACTTTAGTAATATTAATTTAAATGTCTATTATTTAAATTCAGCTTTTATATTTATAATCTCATAACTTAAAAGCAATTTTTGAATTTTTTAAATATTAATGTCCGAAATTACGCTATCTTTAAATGATACATTTTCTTTTTCTAACACTTAGGTAGGATACAAAAAGCTTTATTATAGTTATTATATAATCACAGAAATAATGCATGGAAATGGTGCGAGAAAAACAGGAAATTAACAACAGACACTACCGAACACTAGAGACATATAGGACTTACAATATAACGAATATTTAAATTTATTATTTTTATTTATTTACTTCTTATTTTTATTTATTTTTATTCTTCTTATTTTTTTATCATCTTATTTACGATTTTTATTAACATTAGTAATTTAAATTTTTAAAATATTTATATTAAATAATTTATTATTTAACACATTATATATTATTAATGCATAGTAAATTTAGTCACTGTCATCCTCTAAGCTTTGCTACTCTTAACTGATATATATGTAAACAATAAGACAAACATTTATTATTATTGAATTTGAATAAAATTTATAGAACTTATGTTATTCTATTTGATTTTCTGTTTAATTCTTAAATATTATTAAATCTTATATAGTATTATATATGTAATAAAGGTACAGCTGATGAGGGTCGAATAGACCAAAAACATTTCTTTGACTATATAATAACTATAATAAAGCTTTTTGTATCCTACCTAAGTGCTAGAAAAAGAAAGTGTTATTTAACTAACTCAAACTGCACAAGACAATTACAATACTTAAGATACTAGAGAGCACTAAAAATAATAAAGAATAAAATAAAGGATAAATTAAACTATGCTATTGTATAAGCTTCATTTTACCAGACTTTATTAAGATCATCTCCATTAAGGCATATTTCAATTATATCACCTAACATCTCTCCACTCCATCTGAAAATCAATTTTGAAAGTTTGAAAAAAACTGATTTTCAAATTTCAAAAAGCTTCAAAAAATTACTTAAAAACAGAATATTTCACTTATAAATTGCAATTTTATTAATATTATAATTGAATAGAAGAACAACAATTTAACATTTTTTTCAAATTCAATGTTACTTAAATTATGGTTTTCATGTGATCAAAATAAATCAAATTATTAAATATAAGACTGTATAAAACAGGATATCAGATATCTGTTTCAGAAATATTATTTATTAAAAAAAATTGTGAATTTTCAATTAATATTAAATATACTTCATTGCATTTTTACTATGAATTTTGAAATTTTATCATCAAGTAATTTTAACAAAATAACAATTATAATACGAGAGAGATAGGAAATCATAAGATAAATGCATGGAAATCATAAGATAAATGCAAATTTTGTTATTAATCTATAATAATAATATATTAGCACAGATATATGGCAATTTTTAATAAAAATAAGATGATAATTTTTGCTGAATAGCTACCATATTGTTTATGGTTCTAACATATACATTGTGTAAATTTATGAGCCAGATTCTGTTGGATACAGGGTCACCAAGAGAAATTTTCTGGCCCGTGACAAGTTTGTGGTCCGGGCCCCACTTAAAAAAGTGCATCACTTTGGTTTAATAAAAAAAAGACCATATAAAATGTTAAGCATTTATTTAAAAAAGGCAAACAATAAATTCAAATTCTATATATCAGCAAATTATGTTATATATAAAATGTTTATTTTGGTACGACTGCTTTAGGTGCTCTGTTGACAGCCTACAAACTATCGGATACATTATGTGACACTTCAGGCCTGACGGTCGTGCCCTCTTCGATGCCAGGCCCATGACAAAAGTCATGGATGTCACCCTCTCTCAGCGGCCCTGGTTGGATATTATAAATTTCTAAATATTAAATTATGCAATTTTAAATTATGACTGTATTTATAAAAACAATTTTATTGCTGTTTTAAACAAATTATTGCAAAAATTTTGCATTTTCCAAAAGATAACATGCAATTTATAGTTAATATATAGCAAACAGTTTTTATTGTTTATTAAATATCAATTGAATATTTAAATATCATGCTATTTTATTTTCCTTTATATAGCACAAAATATTATTTCAAGCTCATTCATATTAACAGATTCAATATCAAGACCTGATATTTGATTTTGAAATCATATGCTATGTTAAATTTAAAAAACTTAAAATTTAACTATATATTTGTAATTCTTTCTGAAGGAACTATCAAAAAATATATATGAAATTGAAATGAATGAATATGAAATAAAACATCATATCTAAAAGTAATTTTTTCCCTACTTGTTTTTTTTTATCTTATTATTCATTTCTAATTAATATAAAATATTTTTAAAATTGGGACATTATAATTATAAGCTTATTAAGCTTCAGATAAGTTCCTACTTTTTTTTTTATCTTATTATTCATTTCTAATTAGTATAAAATATTTTTAAAATTGGGACATTATAATTATAAGCTTATTAAGCTTCAGATAAGTTCAAAACCATTCAATAAGAAAGGAATAACACTAAATTTCAATAATTAAAATTGCTTTATATCTGATAAAAATTATTTGGTATTTAAAACTTACTGAACACAATTATACTTATTTCCATTTTGAGAATCTATTCTGTTTTTTATATCCCAGGCAATAACAATAAACTGCTTTTGAAGCTAAAAAATTAATAATAAAAATATATATGAGATCATACCAATTGATAACATTAAAATTGGAATTAAAATTCTAAGCATATCATCTTAATGAGACCTCCTCATCCTGTTTTCCACAAGCCATAACAGATAAAATTGTCTGAAGTATTTTTTCTCTGTCAGTATGGTTAAAAAATATAATATCTGAAATAAAAAAGTTAATTATTATGGAAGCATTATATATTAAAATATGTATATTTAACATAAATCTTTCTAAAATGCACAAAATGATAATGTCAGAAATAACAACTCTACATATAATATAATATAATAAAATGCATAATAAATTTGATTCAAATTCATAGAACTCATATTATTTTATTTGATTGTCTGTTTAATTCTTAAATGTTATTAAGTCTTACATAGTATATGTATGTAATATAGGTACAGCTGATGAGGATCAAATAGACCGAAAACGTTTCTGTGACTATGTAATAACTATAATAAAGCTTTTTGTATCCTAACTAAGTGCTAGAAAAAGAAAGTGTATTGGGTTGTTTTATATTTAATTTTTTTAGTTATATTAAAAAAATAAATCACATTTCAATAATATTGAAAAAATAATCATATTTGTTTTATAATTACTGCCAATTTTTACTAAAATACATTTTCCATATACATAGTCTATTTGTTTATTTGCTAAATGGGTCCTGTGTTTTTACTGCCAATTTTTATTAAAATACATTTTCCATATACATAGTCTATTTGTTTATTTGCTAAATGGGTCCTGTGTTCAAACTTATGTAGATGTATATGTCTTTTTAGCCTATATGACTATTTATTTTTTACATGTCACTATATTTAACTATTTAGACCAGTAGGAACACCACTTAGGAAAAGTTTAGGAACCTCCTATTTTGGCTATGTAATTTTCTAAGAAAGCTCTATAGTTGTTGGCTATTCAATGAAGATGGGAGTTTTGGAGAATGATTTAGGGCTAGCTATTCACTCATATCCTCTGATACACTATATCAGATCACACTATACTATATCCTCTATTTACAATAGATGTCATTAGACATAACTGTTGCTTTGGAAAACTGCTGAATGGGGTAAAAACCAAATATTTATTTTGGCTTTGTTATTTAAATATCACAAATCTGCCTATGGCATAACATGGTAGATCTATAATAATATAAATCTTTATTTATTTATTTATTTATCATCCTCATCCTACATATGAATATGGGACTCCCATAGCAAAAGATTAGAACATGTATATAATTTATTAAATGTTTTTGAAGCATGTATAAAAAAAGATTCCATTGTTTTATCTAAACAATATTTATTATCATGAATAAGTTCGGTTTTCTGGATATTAACTTGAGCTATATTATGGTAAAAGATATCAGATTTAAGAGATCCATTTATGTATTTATTAATTAGATTCAAATCTTGATTGCAACTGATATTCTGGATAGTTGGAAAGATGCATTGGCTGTCATATTCAGTTGTATTTATTTCTTGATTATTTGCTATGATATTTGTTGCAATTTTGACAGTCTGATTATAAAATACAATCAATTTTTCAAGGTAGTTATATGCAGAGGAATAAAGGATGATCCCATAGAATATAGTGGAAATACATTGAATAAACCACTTAGAACTAGCATGGCTATCTGATAAGTTTCCCATATATCTTTTTGTAAATGCAGATATTTTATGAATCTGGTTTATAAGTACTGGATATGATGTTTGTTGATTAATTCAGAATTCAAAATAATGCCTAAATCTTTGTGGAGTTCCACTGGATGAATAAATTCCCAATACAGTTGATTGGAGATACTTCTTCCGTATTTCTGATAGAGAAAATAATATATGCAGATTTCTTGAAATTTATGTTTTGATTATTTTTTTTAAGTAAATCAGATACTAATAAAACGTCATTAACCAGATCAGCTTTTTTGTTGATGAATACTTTAAAATCATCAGAACAGCATAAAATTGTGAATTGGATACTAAGATTAAAATTGCAATAAAATGAATGATTTTTGTACAATTTATTGATATATGTATTATTTTAGATTTATATACCTGTTTTAAGTATTATTTTGTGATCAGTTTCAGATAATTTTCTTTTTGAAATATAAAGTTAGTAGATGTGATGTAGATAAACCATATAACATTCACTTAGTTTATTGACTCAAAGATTAGCAAAGCCAAAATAATTAATGTAGTGCTATGAAATTTTTAGGATATAAATTCACAGAATTTTTCTTAATTCTCAAGATTTATAAGAATTTTTCTTAAGAATTGGGAATCCTGAAATAATAATAATAAATTATTCTTGAGAATCAGCAATGAAATTTTCTTCTAAATCTTAAGATTTCTCGAGAAGGGAATCTCAAGCACAATCACTATGTGTAACAAAATACTATAACAATAAAATGAAACTATGTATTTTAAAAAATAATAATAACAGAGCTGTACATTCTTATACAGTAAAAGCTGTTTATTGTAATCATGGATATTGTTATCAAGTGTTTAATGTTATCATAATTCCGTAAATTATGATAATCATCCATATTAATATGCATTATGAAAACTCCGCTTATAGTAATCAGAATTTTGGTTATTGTTATCAAAATTGATAAACTGCAATAAAATAATGTATTTAAAACTAAAAAGATATCACAGATAATACTAAAATATTGGTTAAATCTATTAAAATAAACATTATTATTGTTAATCATTCATTTATTGTTTCATTTTCATTGAAATTTAAATAAAAAATAAGAAAATCCAAAGATAACACTTGTCCTCTATTTAAAATAATGCAGAATTGACTTAAGTGGAAAAATCTGATTTGTGCATGTTTTCTAATTAATAAATATTAGATGAATGTAAGTTTTTGACTTAATAAATTCATAGACAAATATGACTCCTTTTCAAAATTTTGTGAAGCTTTTAGGTGATTTCACAGCAAATCTTGTCCTTACGAATGGTGAAACATTACTATTGCCAGATCTGATGATTTTTAATGTTTTTTTATGATAAAATATATAGTTAAAATTGCTGATATAAAGATTTAATGACTTTATAATTCCCTTTATTAAAAACAATTAAAATTATTTTTGATATAAGAATTTTCTTACTATTGCTCTAGTACTTCATGATTTTCCATAAACTGGAATTGGCAACATTAAGAATTATTTCACTTCACTTTTACGTTTAATTGATTACATACTATAAAGTTCAACAAATGTTCATCGATCCATTATACAGCTTTTATTATTATTAGCATTATCTTTTAATGTAATTTCAATGTTTTTTATTTTATATAGTCCCGATGAAAACAATGAATTGCGGTTACACTGTATATAATAACATAAGTACAGTATATACTGTATAATAATAAAAAATAATCAAAAATTGTACTTTTTTGACATGCACTGTGCTTAATGTTATCAATCAGTTATTGTTATCAAAATAGATTAGTCCCAAAGTGACTCTAATAAACAGTTTCTATTGTATTTATTTGCAAATATAAAACATTTGGCCAAATTATGAAGAAAATGTAAAGTAAAATTTATAATTCATATTGATCAATAACAATCAATATTAAATTTCTAATAATTGATTGCAACTGTTTTTGATCTCTTTATTCAAAATGTAAGAGAAGAATATATATGTATATACATACACATGAGATATAATCAATATATAAAAATTTTACATTTTTGAATAAACATTTTGAGAAAATGAATAACTATTTTGCTGTAAACAATTTTATTATGTGAAAGAGTGTTATTTTTGTATATGAGAGACTACTACTTTATGTGTGATGGAAGAGTTAACTTTTCATTGATATTGGTCATTTCTGTAAATTAAAGTTTCTTATATAAAAGAAAATCCCAGATATTTAATTTCAGTATTCTGTCTATCATTGTAATAGTTAAATGAAATGTTTTTTATCATCTATATGATCTACATCAGAAACAGTTTAATTAAATCAGTTACAATTCTATTTTTTACTAGAATAAAATAGTTCTAATGAGAATTATTTTATCCTAAAATATTTCAATTAAAATCTAATTAATATTTTACCTACATAACTGGCAGTATATTTAGCAATTAAAGATAGTAGAATATAGATTCTAACAGGAGTGATCATGATAGCTTACCCAAACTCTAAGAATATATCATCGTATAAAACACGACATACATATATTTCAGTTTGATCATTCATTAATTCAACAGTCTAATAGCTTGCATAATTATTATTTAATTCAATAAAATAATGAAATTCAGATGTATTATTAGAACTTAGAAGAATTAATCCATTAATACAATTAAAATCAGAAAATATAATGCCGATTTTTATTTAATAATAGTGATTTATTAACTTGTTAATATATAGGATAATGGGAAATATACTAAAATTATAAATTTCAGTATATTTCAAAGTTGGACTAACTGTAAAAAAGTAGTTTACTTTTTTTTACAATTAGTCCAACTTTGAATAAGGTTCTATTCTAATAACTAAATAATAATTTGATGTGTTATAAGTCAGAAATATCTTATCTATATATATTATTGCCCACTTATTATCATTTATTTTAACATAATGTAACATTGAACCATTGTACACACCTTAATTGCACTGATCAATTTCAGGGCTTACTGATTACATTGTTATTGTTAAATTAATAAATCATAAATTATGACCATTCATACTTAAATTATAATATCATTAACTGTATTAATAAATTTTAAAGAAATTTAAAAAAGCAATTATTTAGATTTTCTAACAAAAATTATATCTGATTTTATTTAATTTTTAATAAGCAAATCATGTTCAATAATATATTAGTCTTTATGAAAAACTTTTCTTTAATGTTTTACCTGACCACAATTGTGGAAGATAATGAAATTCACCACTTAAATTAACAGCTTGAATTAGCTCATCCATAACAGATGGTTCTGGGGTATATATCTACAGATAAGAAACAGTTTGAAAACTATAACTATACATTAATGAACTAAATAAATTTCAGAAATTTAATTGACAAAAGTTATACTTGCATTGGGTACATATCTATTATAAAAATCAAACACAATATCAATATTTTCAGTACGGCATATTAATTGAAAAAACAGTCTACTGCAAATAAAAATTCTAATTTTTTAATAAAGAAAATTTAATTTGTAAAATTCTTTACAATATTACTTACTAATAAATAGATTCTTTATATGAATCTCCTATAAGAGAATAATTGTTTCCATGAAGCAACAAATTGTGTACTCTGTAAGCTAAATCTTTATCGACTAGATAATAGCAGCACTTAATTCCAAAAATACATTAAAAGATTAATTAATAGTTTTAATTCAGGAAAATAATAATAATTAATTAATCAACTTCAACATAAGTAAAGCATTATTCTTACCACATCCATAGCTGTAACAAAAAAATAAACTGAAAATAAAAAAGATAACATTAAAATTTAAAATATTAATCATTTTTATTTTAATATTCTATTTATACAGAAAATTAATATACTGAAATCTCATAAATTCAAAATTGGTTAATTCAAAATGATTTAAAATAAATAATTTTTACTTTAATGAATACTCTGAATTCAAAATTTTTCTTATGTTCTCTGAGCATTTATATCAGAGAATTAAATATATTTACCATCTTTAGGATGATGAATTTCAAATTCTTTTCCTTCAATATATTCCATTATCTCATAAAGAATAGGACTAACTGGCCCTTCTAAAGTAAAATTGTTTTAAGAATATATTAAGTCTTTCATAATCTTTAAAATATAATTTATATTATTATAATAATATACATACTCTCTTTGCAAAATATAGTCAGAATATAATACCATGTTCCAAGACTGGGAACTGAAAAAATTTTGTAAAGATAATAAATTAAATTTTTTTTATTTCATTTTCATAATTTGAAAGCCAATATATTAGTCGATATATAGAAAAACTGAAATTTACAAAAACTTTTAAAAAGAAATTTCAATTTAGAATTTAAATTATAGTTATTTTATTGATTCATATCATAATTAATATAAGAAAATGATCAAAAATAATAAAATTTCAAATATTGACTTATGAGATTTATGGCATTTTAAAATTTACTTGACAGAAAATTTCCATTTAAGTTGAAAACCATGTAAGTCCAACAATGCTTGAATTCAATATACACAAATGCACATAAGCAAACAGAATAGCCAAATGAAATTTATGAGAACATTTTAAGGAGAGAAAAGAAAATTTTTAGGCTATAAATAATATTTTTGCAAATAAGTAAATTATTTAACCAATTTTTGTTCATATTTTATGGAAATTCAACAAAAAATAAAGAGATTTATCCATTTACAAATCATATTGTATAGATTGAAAATGCATAAATCAAAACCATATAAGTTAGGAACTTATTGCATATCATTTATTAAAATTAGTTTTTTAATAATTTAACTTTATTATTACAGAAAAAAAAAGTTAAATTAAATAGTTGCTTTCTGAATCTTCACATTTTGTAAAAACTGTTTTTATTAAATAATTTTTGTATACATTGTATTGCATAGATTGATACAGCATCAATATTTTTCAACATAGGTAATGCTTAGAGATATATAACTAGTGGATGTTTTCTGATTTTTGGTGACTGATACAAAATGAAATTTTAATATTATGTCATATTTTTATAAATAGAGTTGCAATAATAATAATAATAAATAAATTTTGTTTAATAAAAACTGTTTAACACACTGATGACCAACACTATATGGCATGCCAATTTTTCAAAATTTCCCCCTCTGCTCAGCAGCATACATCATATGACTCTGTTTAAAACTGCATTCATTGTGCTTCCTTCCACAGTTTTCGGATTGGTCTTTCCTTACATATAGTACTATTATTGTTTGTTATAGTCTGATGCAAGTTTTGCTTCCTAATATAAAAAATTTGATATTTATTATTATTTTTTTCTAAATAATAATAAAACAATACATTACAAGCATTCCTCAATTTATAAAGGTTACTGGAGTCAAAAAAACTGTTAAGTGAAAAATCATAAATTGAAAATTCATTTCTCATTAATTTTAATGTAAAACTTTTTAATTGGTTTCTGAATACTAGAAAGTCACTGCCATTTTATCTATTAATGTTGAAGTATTTCAAAAGCATCATTTGATTGTTAAATGGATCTGGTTTTTCTTTATTCAGCAATTAAGTTATTCCAGGAATTCCTAAAAACTAACAATTGAATCATACGGCTCTACAACACAATTGAATCATACGGCTCTACAACACAAGAGACACACTAATATTATAAGTAGATGTGACAAAATTGGATATCAGATACAGCTGAACAGTTGTTAGTTAATATCATGCACAAACAATAAAGATTAGATTGTTGGTTTTCCAGGAAAATCAAAAAACTTGTAATAAATACAATAAATTTTCTAGGAGTCCTTCAGTTTAATTTATAAATAACATTTTTGATCATTAATTTGGATTTATTGTAAAGGTTTATTACATAACAGATAAAGCAAAATCTTATCAATTCTTATGCAATAAAATAAGCTAAAACATGTTTAAGTTAATAAAAAATATAGTAAATTATTAAATTTATGAAATTCACATAAAGACATCATTGACTTAATTAACATATTGATTTTATACCTGATACTACACATTTATAAAGGATAATATTACATTGCTTTTTTTAGCTATTAGGAAGGGAAAACTTTGGTTTAATTTTCTCACAACAGTTGCCTGCACAATGCACAACTCCCAAAATCACATATCTTGGAAAAACTTGAATAGTTCCCACAATTCCATAAATTATTAAACTTATTTATTTTATTTTATGTCACTGATGCTAATAATATATCTATTTCTTTTAAATAATTTTTTCCAATTTGCTATTAATAATTTTTATGTTTTTACTATAGGGGAAGAGACATAATAATTTTTCCTGTCTAGTGCCATAAACAAAGCAAATCCAGCATTGTGCACAGCACATCATTAATAATAAAAAAGGTTCTCAGTTTCACTAACAAAGTTTAGCAAAACTGGAAAATATTATTTATGATCAAGTTGCAGATTCATCAATTAAATGTAAAAGATAGCTTAAACTAGCAATTATAGTAAATTCTCAAAAGTGAGAGTTTAAATATGAAAACTGCCAATACAAATTGTTCGTAGTCTAAGTAATAACAATTAAATATATTTATTATTTTACAACATTTGAAAAGTGAAAAAAATGTTAAAATAACATAGACATTTGAATGAAGAATTGCTAATTTGAATGCTAAACAATCAATTTTGATGGTTTAGCATTCAAATTAGCAATTTTTCATTGTCAAAAAATTTTAGATCTATACCATCACCAGAGCCGGATTTGCATTTTTGGGGGCCCTAGGATGAGCTACGCTTTGAGGCCCTTAAAAATTCAAATCATCTATGCCTAATTTTAAAGGCTCCTTATAACTTATAAGGAACCTTTAAATTTTACTTATTATCTAACACTTTAATAAAAACCTATTTTTTCTTATTAAAAGTTTATAAAAGTTGCTTTAAAATTTTACTTTCTATCTAGTTCTTTAATAAAAATCCATTTTTTCTTATTAAAAGTTTATAAAAGTTGAAGAAACCTTTAAAATTTTACTTTCTATCTAGCACTTTAATAAAAACCCTTTTTTTCTTATTAAAAGTTTATAAAAGTTGAAACTGATTTGATAGTCCATTTTTTCTTATTAAAAGTTTATAAAAGTTGAAAATTGATTGATAGGGGGCCCCTAGAATTGCGGGATCTTAGGACATGGCCTAGTTGGCCTAAAAATAAATCTGATCCTGACCATCCCACATTTTAATAAAAAAAATCGTGGAATGTAAACATAAAACATCATTAAAAGCATATATTATATTGGCATTTAAAATTCTACTTAGGACGTGGCCTAGTTGGCCTAAAGGTAAATCTGATCCTGACCATCACACATTTTAATAAAAAAAATCATGGAATGTAAACATAAAACATCATTAAAAGCATATATTATATTGGCATTTAAAATTCTATTTTGATTATTAGAGCAATTTAGCAATTACATTATTCCATATTTTATATTAACAAAAGAATATTAAATTTTTACACTAATAAGTTTGAAAATGACTATAACCTATCTAGCATCTATAGATTTTCTCTCTGCAGTTTCATACTTGAACAATGCCTTGCTTGTTTCTTCCTATTTTCATAACAAGTATGTATTATTGAATATTTAGTTTTCTCACACTTAGTTGACTGTTAAACAATTCCAAGCAGCACATATTTCTTTAAAGTTATGCCATTATTTGTTATATTTTAATAATATTCTTATAAAGTTCAACCAAATCTAATATTATTGATTCTTCAACTTCATAGAAATTATATTCATGAATTTTCTGCACTTTCATATCAGTCACCATTAATACATAAACTGTATTATGTGAAAAGAAATTAACAGATTTTACAACATAAACCTGAACTTCATTGGTGAGACAAATTTTTTAAATCATCATTTTAAGTCAGGCTACAATAACACAGCGAATTGACAAAATATCTGAGAAATTTTTTAAATCATCATTTTAAGTCAGGCTACAATAACACAGCGAATTGACAAAATATCCAATTAATTTTCATTGGCGAAATAAGTCTTAAGTTATTATAATATATAATGAATCAATGCTCTTTGCAACTATCTATACATATACCTATATCTATGATTTATTTTTTAAATTAAAATAATTTGTGAAATTGATTTAATATTTTGATTGATTATATATTTAATTAGCAATAACAATAATCATCATCATTGTGTAATATAAATAATTCTTTTTAAACTATTAATTTTTAATACATGATTTAAATCATAAATAGAAACAAATCAAAGAACAATTCATAGCTGATCTAAATATGAAAACTTTACCATAGCTAAAAGAAAATAATTGTAAGATTTATAATACAAAAATCAATATTAATCACTAATCAATACTATAAAACATTATAGTCATCAGAATATTTAAATTAACAACCAAAAAATAAATTTAAAATAAAATACTGTATTAGTATAAGTTTTCTTTTTTTGTAACTATCTAAAAACAACTGCTTAACTTAAATACTTGAGAGTAAACAAAAACTAGCACTGTCTGCAGTAAAATAAAACATTTATTTGATAAAATTCCACTTTCAGTCTACAAACACTTTCGGTCTACAACCATTATCAGGCGGAGTTCTAATAAACAATGGAATCAAAGGAATGCTGGTTCTTCAGAGAAAAACCAGCATTCCTTCGATTCCGTTGTTTATTAGAACTCCACCTAATGATGGTTGTAGACCGAAAGTGTTTGCAAAATTTTATCAAATAAATGTTTTATTTTACTGCACCTAGTTTTTTGTTTAATCTCAAGTTTTCTTTTGTTCTTATAAAATATATTTGTTATTTGTCAATTGGGAAAATGCCCAAAAGAATTTCTTATATAGATATTCAAAATGAAATTCATTTTACTTAAAAAATATTTACCTATATTCAAATATTTCATCTCTGATAAAACTTCAAGTGAAAAAGATTTTGCAGTTTGCATTTTTCCAAATCTACTGATCACATCCAAAAGAGTATTGATAGTTTCTAAATTTGGCATTAATCCTTGTTGGGACATTTCAGTAAGCAATTCCTATGTACAAGAAGAAAAATTACTATTAAAATTTTTCAAAACTATATTCAAATAAAAAATTTTAAAGTGTAAATTTTTCAACTATCCAAGGAAAAATGTGATGTAAATAACTGATACAAAACAAGTATTATATCATAAATCAATTAATTCTGAATAGCAACCAAAATGCAATAATTGAATAAAGTTTTATATTAATGATTTTAACTATGGTGATATTTGTTTTAACTGCAGTTATTTGATGAATTTGGCTTAGCTAACAGTTCAAACACATTTCAAATAAATGATGTTTATTTTAACTTGCATCAAGTATCATGTTTATATCAGTAATATTTGTTTTAACTTAGATTCAGATTTTTGAAAATAATATGACAAATAATTAAAAACAAATTAAAAAAACTGTTTTTGCAGAAAGCATAGAAAACAATATATTGCATTAATATATTATTTTGATCTATGAATTAAATCAACAAACAGAACAAATGTCTAATATATATATAATGGCCAAATAAATTCTATCATTGCATAAAATATGGGATAATTTTACATTAATTTCTGTTTCTACATTACTAATTTACTTTTGATAATATTTCTTTAACTGAAAAGTATAATATAGAAAAATTGACAATAAAATTCAATATCCACTCTATATTTCTTTGAATTTTTGTTTTTAGTATTTTCTATATTCTTATTATATCTACACAAAATTAAAAGATAATTATTATTTATTCAAATTAAAACAAAATAAAACATGTATCTATAACTTTATACTTTATTCAGATAATTACATGTTTATTTTTATAATTATTATATATGATTAAGTAATGCAGTTATTATGACTATCACTACGAAGAAAGGTTTTTTATTTAAATTCATCATTGCAATAATCAAAAAACAATATTAGTTCTTAGATATTTAAAAATATATTTAATATATAAAATGTAGGTCTAAATTTTCATTACTCTTGCAAAATCATCACCTACATATATATAAAATGGTTATGAACCATATATATATATCAGGTGTGTAAATATGAAACCAAAATTTGCCAATAAATGGCACCACCTGTCAATGTATCTTTCGTCAAACCGTGTCATTGGCGCCATTGTTTTCTTTTGACATCTGTCAACAACATCCAATTCATAACCATACTAGTTCCATACAATAACGCATGTTTTTTATGTGTTAAAAATGTCGACTTTTGTGCCTACATGTTACAATTGGTTGACATCATTGATTTTTTGTTATCATTTGAAGAAAACTGCTGCAGAATCACATTGAATGTTTGTCAAAGCTTACAATGAGCATGCTCTTGGTAAATCACAAGGCTATGAGTGGTTTAATAAATTCAAAAGTGGTGATTTTAACGTGAGAAACAAAGAATGCGGAAGACCACCAAAAAAGTTTGAAGACATAAATTAATTAAAAAATGAAAAATTTTAACGGCAGCAAAATGGAATAAAGCCTTTTTTCCTACATTATCCTTCAAAATAGAAAAAAAATGAGATGAAAACCTATAATTATAGAAAACAAAGTAATCATATTTTATAAAAGGACTAACTGAACTATATAATATTGTCTATGAACAATACAGTATATTAATTAAACTATATAGTGCACAGAACATTTGACCAGATTAACTGGATGCAAACACTTCAACTTTCTATTCAGAAGATCAGAACCAATTATGGAACCCACCCTAGGAAAATTTATGTTCTAGGTCAATAGATTTTCATTTTAGTTAACCTTTGCAATTTGCAGGAACTTAACCTTGATGTTAAACAAAGACCCACTGTATAGATTAATTTTGTTTTAAATACAATATTTTAGTCTTGAACTTTAACCTCTTTATTTAGAAAATATTTTCTTGTATTTGAAACATCAAACTATATCTCACATTAATTAATGATAATTAATTTGGAAATAAAGTGATTTTCAAATTATATATTGTTAATGATAGACAGATAAATTCATTACTCAATTTTATGCAATAAATTTATTTAAATGCAATTTATAATATAAGAAGCACCGAATTTACCAATAGGCCGACTAGGCCGCATCCTAGGGCCCAGCGATTCTAGGGGCCCCAAAACTATCAATCAGTTTTCAACTTTTATAAACTTTTAATAAGAAAAAATAGGTTTTTATTAAAGTGCTAGATAAAAAGTAAAATATTAAAGGTTCCTTATAAGTTATAAGGAGCTTTTAAAATTAAGCGTAGCTGATTTGAATTTTTAGAGGCCCCAAAGCCTTTCTATAAGCTTTGTGTCCTAGGGCCTCCAAAAATGCAAATCCGGCTCTGAACATAAGAGTATATATTCTTGATTAAACGTAGCAGATTTGAATTTTTAGAGGCCCCAAAGCCTTTCTATAAGCTTTGCGTCCTAGGGCCTCCAAAAATGCAAATCCGGCTCTGAACATAAGAGTATATATTCTTGATAGTCATAGTGCAAGGATTTGCACTATGATTATCAAGAATATATTCTCTTATGTTATTTCATTATCTTTTTCTTTTTCTATAGTGTGTTCGAAAAGTAACTACATACTTATATTACTATAATACATACATAGGTGTATAGTTACTTTTTGAACACACTATATTACATATTTTAATTTTAATTCAAAAGTTAAAATTTTCATATAGAATTCAAATTCTATATAAAATTTATATTATAACTGATTAAATAATATGGAAACTACATTTTTTCCTATTTAGGTTTTAGTTAAAATTAAAGCTGCTGGAGTAAATCCAGTAGATACATATATTCGTGAAGGTGCAATGGGAAATCCTCAATTACCAGCTATTATTGGAAAGGATGCTGCTGGTGTCATTGAAGCTGTTGGGAAAAATGTAAAAGAATTCAAGGTAATACTGATATGATTAAAATAGAAATAGTTAAATATAAAAATTATAAATACTTTTTATTTTATAAAACGATAGATTGGTGATAGAGTTTTTGTTTGTATATTACCACTAAATGCTCAAGGTACATACGCTGAATATGTAGCAGCAGAAGAAAATGAAGTCTTTCCACTTTTTGATTTGAGTTTTCATCAGGGAGCTTCAGTTGGAATTCCTTATTTTACAGCATACAGAGCATTAATTTTGAAGCATAGTATCATAATATGAATTCCTCCTAATTTCTAAACATCATAAGTAGAAAAATTAATACAATTTACATGTTAACATAAATAATTCTTATTCATAAGATATTCCATTAAATTACTTTTTTGTTAATGAAAATTCAAATATAGAATCAGCAACTGTACAAATAAGGAATTATTTGTTTTTTTCTCTTAATTATGATATTTTCATCTTATACAGTATAGTTTATTATTAATATTTCTTTGTAATCATAAATTTTAAATGTATTTTTTAAATTTAAACTATTGAATAATAATAAAACAATATTTTTCAGAGCTAAAGCAAAGAAAGGAGAAACTGTTCTTGTTCATGGTGCAAGTGGTGCAGTAGGTTTGGCAGCCATTCAAATGTGTAAACTTTATGGTATGAAGACACTTGGTACTGCAGGAACACCAGAAGGAATGAGTTTAGTTAAGGAAAATGGTGCTGATTATGTTTTTTCACATAAAAATAAAGATTATTTGGAAGCGATAATGGTAAATTTTAAATAATTTCAATATTAGTTTGCAAGATCAAAAATAATGTCTTTTATTGTATCTGTATAAATAAATAAATATATAAATATTCAAAAAGAATCATTAAATTTCAAATGTCTGTATATATGAGGTTTACACAGACAGAATGATTATTGACACATCAGTTTAAAGAAAAACTCTTAAAATTAATGTATTCACCTGTAAGTGCTCTATGTGACTTCCTTTAATGGCATGAACAACATTAAGGCAATAATCAAATTCTTGTCATACTCACTCCAGCATGTCTATTAAAACTCTAAAAATTAATGTATTCACCTGAAAGTGCTCTATGTGACTTCCTTTAGTGGCATGAACAACATTAAGGCAATAATCAAATTCTTGTCATACTCACTCCAGCATGTCTATTATCACTGATTCCAGGGCAATAACAATGCAGGTTTCAGTTCATCCAAAGTTGTTGGTAACAGTGTCACATAAACAGTATCCTTAACATATCCCCAGAGGAAAAAGTTTGCATAATGTTAAAGCAAGTGATCTAGGAGGTCACTTGTAAAGCCACGTATTCCATTGCCATTTTTTCATAGCCTGAGTGCCAAGAGAGCATGTGCATTGGTAAAGACTTTTAGTGACAATCTTCAAAAACTCTACATTTCCCTCTTTCATTTAGTGCAATGGTGTCAAACTGGCAGCCCTTGATATGATTTTTTGTGGCCCTCAGTGCTCTTAACTAAAATGAAAAATCAGAACAATATATTATGAGATAATAGGAAGTAACTGTCACTTCATAGTTGTGTCTTATACTATGATACACTAGTTTGATTTTAATGAAATGTAATTATTGCACAAATTTTTTTTCGATTGGCCTTAATGGATGTATACATATACATGACGGTGATTTTTCCGACGGTGACACAAAGTAAGGGCTTTCCTGCAAGGACTGCATCATTTTGTGCGAAATTTCTTACCAAAAAATAAAAAGCCATAAATGAGAACCTGTTTTTTTTTGGATAGACAAATATAATAAGTTCCAAACAATCCCTCTTTGAAAGACATGTATAAAAAATGCACTAAAGGGCTTGTTAAAAGATTTATTTTGTTTTGTTATTAAACTTATTTAAAAAATGTAAATAGTTATAGTTATTTGAATTTATAAAATTTTAATGAAAGCTTTTATTTTTGAACAGAAAATGATTTTTAACATTTAATAGAAAATTAAAGATAAATAAAGAGGATGTTTAATTAAAAGCAATTATATAGTAATTATATATTTTTATAATATATTCATTTGATTACACAAAGGATAATTAAAAACAATCTATATTTGTGAATCCTTACTCCAAAATGTAATTTAAAAAAATTTAAATGTAATGTGACCTGCGGCAATCTTACAGGCTCATTAAATGGCCCTCAAATTAAAATGAGTTTGACATGCCTGATTTAGTGTATGCTGATTTAATATATAATAAATGAAGCAATAAGTTCATTTGAAACCTGATGAATCATTTTGAAACGCCATATATAACTATATAAAGACATATATAGAAGCAGTGTGGCATAACTCTACAATTTTTTATCATTACAAAGAATTCCTAGGCTAAAAAATTTGAGAACTAGATGTTAAGAAATAAGAATCATTATAATAATAATTAAAAATTTATATATGTTGTATTCTGTTGATTGTAGACTTTAATAAAAATGACACACAAAACTAGTTATTTTGGATTTATTCTATCAAAAACTACAATATTCTACAGAAGACACAAAAGAAACCTCCTTCCCCTCACCAAGCAAGCGTGTGTGCATGTGTGTGCGTGCGTGCCTGTATGGTCTCACCCCAGACAAGTATAATATAACATAAAAAAATAAATCTGTCTTGACAGCAGTTAAAATTTCTCCACTCTCCCCAAACGACCTCCTTCCCCTCACCAAGCAAGCGTGTGTGCATGTGCGTGCGTGCGTGCCTGTGTGGTCTCACCCCAGACAAGTATAGTATAACATAAAAAAATAAATCTGTCTTGACAGCAGTTAAAATTTCTCCACTCTCCCCAAAGACAACATCTTTCCCAAAGTATAAAATAAAAAATAATAAAATATATGAGATATATATACATTTAATTATAATGTTTTCCTTATTCTTTATTATATATTTATTTCTTATTATTAAATACAGAGAAAATAAAAATATACCTCCTGAATCATTTAATATTGCTCAAATATTGTTCTAGCTTTCTGATGTATATATTAGTTAAAGCTTAATATAAAATAAGGATCTCAGGTATAGTAATAAGATATGTTTATAAGCATACTGTAGATTAATAAGGATAAAAAGAACAATATAACTGATATTGAAAATTATTGTATAGAAGTTTTGACATATGAAATTATAGCTTTATATTTTTAAATTATAATTATTTATAATTTAAAAATCAGAATGGAATCTGTTATGAATGTTGCTTCTATTTGATTCTTTTAATTTTAGAAGAAATGCTAATGATGGCTTTATAAACCTGAAACATTTTAATTATATATAAACAGATAATAAATGTAATTTTGGATTATAGCAGATAGCACAAAGTTTAAAAGTGAAGTTTTTTAGAATCAGTATTAAAAGATGATTTAAACAACAAGATGTAATCTATCTCCACAATCATCCTGCACATTTTATTTTTTTCAAAAGTAATTTAAGCCTATGATAAATCAAATGACTATATAAACCAAAATATTTTAATATTGTAATTTTAAGTACAATAACTTAAATCTTTTCATATGAGGTTGTATAACACATTTTTCTATAATAAACTTATGGCAATTCTTATGATTTTTCATATTTTAAGCACATGTAAAAAAAATATAAAAATGTGATTTTGAAGGAAATAGTCAAAGATATTTAAAACAAGCTAAGTGATAATAATTAAAAAAATTTTAAATTCCATTTAGTCTCATGAAAGACTCTTATTATTACTTTCAATTTCAAATTTGCAAAAATCAATAACAATTTTGAAGTAAATATAATTTTAAAAAATGATATGTTACTCTATATTTTATTAAAATTAAGCTTTCAGTTTTCAAATTAATGTCCTAAATTAAACATAATAGTTTTTATACATTTACTGGTGAATACAAAATTCAATGACACTTTTTAAATGAAATTCTAAGGAATATAATATATATATTATATATATAAGCAATCATTCAAAATTCATTTATTACTAATGGGTTTTAAAAGATAATTCATGTAAAGATTTACTGCATTTATACTAAATCAATAAACCATAAAAAGTTCTATTCTGTAGTCTCATTTTGACTATATTTAGCATTTGAAACTACAGGCACTCCTCTAAAATTACTATAATATACATTTTATGAGCAAAACTTACTTACATGAAAATTTTAATTCATAAGCAAGTTTTATTCATAAACTGGATTATTTGTAACTCATACTGCTGTTATTTTGGCTTCAAAAGCACTGAAATTACTTTATATACTGTATTTTGGATCAATTAAATGTTTCTTATTTCATAGATTTGAAAGAAAAGTTCTGAATATAAAACAAGGATTTTTTTGGTGTAATTACTGCTATTTTGAAATACTGTTTATTATATGTTAATTAACTGTGTCATTTTACATTATATTTGTTTTCCTATCATCATATGTTTAAAATTATTGAATAATTTTTGAAATTTCATATTCGTACATCATTTGTACATGAATGTTCCTAATTAGAAGAGTGCCTGTATTATCATATTTTGAAGATAAGTCTCTATTTTTTAAATAATTATAATATATAAGTTTAATATAATAAAATAAAAATATGACGTGTATATCTGTTGTTTCATTTTAGGAAGCAACTGAAAATACTGGAGTAGATGTAATTTTAGAAATGTTGTCAAATGTTAACCTTGGAAACGATTTGAAAATTTTAGCTCCTCGTGGAAGAGTCATGGTAAAAGTTTTATAATTATTATTCTATACCAGGGGTGGCCAACCTATGGCACTTGTGCCAAAAGTGGCGCATTGCATGATTAAAAGTGTTCTATACCAGGGGTGGCCAACCTATGGCGCTTGTGCCAAAAGTGGCGCATTGCATGATTAAAAGTGGCACACTGAACCCATTAAAATTTTTTTAACAGGTTCAGTGTGCCACTTTTAAATAGGTAAATTTTTTTATACAATTTACGTATTTACATATAAATCTGAAATGCCTGTGTATGCATGTTAACTTATCAAAAGAATGGCTGAATATATTTTATGAAACAACTTTTGTTAGGAAGATTTATGCAGGAAGGTTTAAAGATAGATATTGATTATTAGAAATTGATTTTATATATTGTAATTGATGTAAATTACTTGATATAAAATTCAAGATGGAAGACTAATGTCATATGCGCAACCTCATTGGGTTACAGTGACCATGTGACACGTTAGCTTGCTGATATCATTGGATTACTATGATTGTGTCTTTGGTAACTGAGCAGTCTTATTGGATCGTCCATTAAAATTTTTTTAACAGGTTCAGTGTGCCACTTTTAAATAGGTAAATTTTTTTATACAATTTACGTATTTACATATAAATCTGAAATGCCTGTGTATGCATGTTAACTTATCAAAAGAATGGCTGAATATATTTTATGAAACAACTTTTGTTAGGAAGATTTATGCAGGAAGGTTTAAAGATAGATATTATACAATTTACGAATTTACATATAAATCTGAAATGCCTGTGTATGCATGTTAACTTATCACAAGAATAGCTGAATGTATTTTATGAAACAACTTTTGTTAGGAAGATTTATGCAGGAAGGTTTAAAGATAGATATTGATTATTAGAAATTGAATTTTATATATTGTAATTTATGTAAATTACTTCATATGAAATTCAAGATGGAAGACTAATGTCATATGAGCAACCTCATTGGGTTACAGTGACCATGTGACATGTTAGCTTGCTGATATCATTGGATTACTATGATCGTGTCTTTGGTAACTGAGCAGTCTCATTGGATCGTAACAACCATGTGATTGTTGCAGCTGACTCCAATGAGACTGTTCAGTTAATAAATTAATGGTGGATATCGAGTACTGTGGTATTATTGGATCGTAACAACCATGTGATTGTTGCAACTGACTCCAATGAGACTGTTCAGTTAATAAATTAATGGTGGATATCGAGTACTGTGGTATATATTATTTCGTTAAACTATTGAACTTCAGATTTCATATTAAAAGGTTTTTAAAGTTTTTTAAATCTTTTTCTGTAATTTTCTATTAATTATAGCTTGCATTATCTTATTTAGTCATAATATGTTTAAGTTAAACTTTGATTAGGTGATGGTGTAAAAATTAGAGATTTCTAAACTATATATATATACAAATAAATCTAACTGTTAAATATATTCCTATTACCATATTTTAAAAGGACTAAAAAGGGGTATAAGTTTGTATGGTTGCATCTTAACTAAACAATGAAAATATTGGTGCATGAACTATAAAAGATTGGCCACCCCTGTTCTATACAATAAATACAGTAGCTGATATAAATTATTTATAGTAAAATACAGTATGTATACTTCACTGGTATTTCTCAGATTATGGTATAGATTGATTGCTTGACTTTCACTAGAGTAATTTCTTTATCAAATTTACAGAAAAGTTTTCATTTACCAATAAATTTTGCTAGAAAAATTTTTATTCTACAGCATATTCAGTAAATTTAGTAGTAATATTTTAATAAAGAAAACAAAATTTTAAATGCCAAACCACATAAATGCTATAAAAAATATTCTAAGCTATTTGACAGATATTCGGTAAATTTAGTAGTAATATTTTAATAGAGAAAACAAAATTTTAAATGCCAAACCACATAAATGCTATAAAAAATATTCTAAGCTATTAAAAATCATTATGTTTATTTAATATTAAATTATATTAAAAATCATGATGATGATTATATATGTTCATTGTAATGTTTTATTGTTAATAAGTGTTTAAGAATACACTACTTGAATTTTTAATAATTATTTCATTTATGCAAAAAGTGTTCTTATACAGGTTCCTCAAATTATAAACATATTAGATATCTTTTAGTTTATGAATACTCAGTTAATGAATTTTCAATTTAATAAAGGATATAAATATATATACACTCTTTCTTTTCCAAAGGAACTATATGATCATTGATCAATTATCCATAATAATACTTTCTTGCTTATTTTCTTCACTGACTGCATCAGTTATATCAAATTTATTTTGTATACCATTGATTTTAAGATTAAACTGAATTCTGCCATCACCAGCAGATTTGATATCAAATCTAGCACTTGGCATTTAGCAATATTATGAGTATCTGTAATGTATTTATTACATTTTCCAAAGGTTTTGTAACTATATGATACTGTTTAACTTTACAAAACAATGATCACACATTATTCCAGATATATAGATATCTAATATATTTTTTATTCACATATAAATTTGAAAAATGACAGAATTTTGTCATTCTATCAGAAGAAGCTAAATCTAACCAATGTAATGATTTGAATTAGTAAACTGTTTTCATGTCTATTAGTTTTTAAAATAATTATCATCATGAATTTTTAATAAATACAATTGTAAACATCAATACTAATTACTTCCAAATATTGGATTTATTTTTATCAATAATCTAGCAGAACAGAGATTTTTGAGAATTACATAAATTTAACAGAATATTTGATGAAAACTTTTAACTAATAAATAAACCACAATGATTGGCAAGTTCATTGCCTTTGGTTCTTGTTAGCTCTAAAATTCAAACTGTAATTGCAAGTAATAGGCTAAATAGGTAATATTTACTGTAAACTATTATATTATAATATGCATATTTACATTTATATTAATATTTTTGAAATTCTTTAAAAATTATATCATTTCAATATGCTGTATTTATTACAGCAAATAGATAAAATGGATGTGACTTTCTGGTATCCAAGAATCAATTAAAAATTTTTACATTGAATTAATGAGAAAATAAATTTAAAATTTCATA
>AYEL01086102.1:0-55673 GCA_000484575.1 Olivierus martensii
AGCACGAAGAGTATCCGAGAATGCTTTTGGAATTCTTTCCTCCGTATGGAGGATGCTACATACAAAATTGGCAGTTCAGCCAGAAAAAATAGAAATTTTGGTAAAGTGTGCTTGTGTGCTTCACAATTTTTAAGAAAAAAATGTGATAGCAGGTACACAGCTCCTGGAACTATTGACAATGAAGATGTCACTACAGGCAGATTGAATGGTGGATCTTGGAGAGAGAGTAGCACACAGATGATCCCAATTGTGCCTTCAAACAGTCACCATTCATCAGCACTGACAAATCAAATAAGAGATGCATTTTCTTGCCATCTAACAGCACCAGTAGAATTGAAATAGTGGCAATATTCATCATTTTTTCAATAATTTGTATTTATATTAGGAAATTATATATATTAATAAATAATATTATTTTTTCTCATATACTTTTATATTACTTTTATTACTAATATATACATATATTCTAATAAAAATGATAATAATTAATTTTCTTCATTATTTGCTGTGTCAAATAAATTTTTTTGAATTTGCATCCGAACGTGGTTTTGTTTTTCTTTGGGCAATTCGTTCAGCATACACCCAAGATAACGTCCGAATGCATGATTGGCTGTGATTTTATTGCTATTGATTGACGATAATTTCTCGACAGCACTTTCCATTAAGGCAATTCTCGTACTCTCTTCTGATCTTTTCTTCTTGCGAGATACAGGGCTCTTATCATTTGAATTAGAATTGGATGTTGCCTTTACGAAATCAGTTTCAGTTGGGTTCTTTACCAATTCTGTTGATACATCAAGTGGTGGTTCTTCCTGAAAGACATAATATATGAGAATGCAATAGAAAAAATACTGATAATGTTCAAAATGTATCAGTTAGAAGAGGCTCACCAAAGTTAAATTGCATGTACTACTTCTGCGCACATAATTTTCTTTTAAAAATTGTAAGGAATTGAAGTGTTCCCATCTATCAAACAAAGAAATTTGCATTATATTTTTTAAATTAATTGTTACTTTAAAAATGAATTATGGTATATCATGATTAATTCAAAAAAATGAAATGAAATATAGAAGTTAAAGTAAATCTGTGCTAAAATATTTAATGAACTTAAAATATAAAACTTGTAAATTGCATTACAAAGGCATGTTTATACTTTATTAGAAAGAAATATATGAAATAATTTTTAGCAATTTTCATACTTGAGTCCATAAATATAGAATTTTAATGAAACAAACATTAACCTTTTCATTTTGATTAATATAATAAATCATATGTAATTTGGAGTAATTTCCAGTTCATTAGTATTAATCGTTATTACTTGATTATTCTAATTATTAAGTGTCAAAGTATCACAAACAAATAAATAAAAATACGTACTTTGATATATAAATGTTATCGGCACCAGCTCCAGATTTATGTCTGTCTGCAACTTTAAAAAACACTTGTGTTACATCATCAAACATTTTGTCGGCTGCATACGCTTCGTGTAAACGCACCTTAAGAGATTTCTGAGTGACTCGGATTGACTGAATGTCTTTCTCGATCTTCCAAGTAGCAACAAAGTCCACTAGCACAAAGAACTTCACTTTTTTGTTCACTTTGTTCTCTTAAAAATTGGTCCCTTAAATATTTTATTTTTAATTTTATTTGTTCTACTAAAAAATAAAAACTTCAATAACGAATTAATATAGGATATTAAAATAGTAAAATCGATTGTACAGTATATAGGGTACAATTCTGATTGAGCTACAGCATACGGATCTATGATAGGATAAATCGATAATTCCGTGTATTAAAGATTCACTTCAAAACTATTTTGAGCTTTCAAGATATTATTAGAAAGTAAGAATTTAATTTCGAGTCGACGGGCGCGTATCATACATACGCGTGCTGTAGCTCAACTAGAATCTTACCGTATATATGCCTAATTATAAACCAACATCTATCAGTAAAGTTTCCTCCCAACTCTTCAGCAATCTGATGTAACATTGATTCTCTTAATCCTTTTTTGTGGTAGTCCCGATGTTTCGGATTCCACAAATTTTCGAATTTTTGATATGACGATATCAAAATTTCTTCGAACTCGGTCGTCCACGTTGCCGCCATGTTTTCAACTCTCTATTCACGTGATCAATTTCTTATCGCTGATTAGTTATACTAGCGTTTGCAAGCGACAAAATTCAACTTGGTGAATCCTGTCGCGCGTAAACGGATAGTTGTCGCTAGAGGAAGTATGTTCTTTTAAACGAGGCGTTTTCACGCGTACTGCATTGTCGCGCGACATTTTGTCGTCTGCATACGCTTCGTGTAAACGCACCTTAAGAGATGTTCTGAGTGACTCGGATTGAATGAACGTCTTTCTCGATCTTCCAAGTAGGGCAGGATCGAGAATATGCCGGATGATTTCCACCACAATTGACGCAACATAGTCCACTAGCGCAATTTTCATCACCGTGGTTGTCCTTTCCATATTTTGACAGATGGCTTTACCACGGCAAGTTTTTGCTCCATGACCGTATCGCTGACAGTTCAAGCATCGATTAGGAACGTATGCTCTGACTTTACAATGTTAATAACCTACGTTGATGGAATCTGGCAGCTGAAAAGTATTGAATGTCAAGATGATGTTCCTTGTGGGGATTTGCTTGCCGTCGCGACGGATGGTAATGCGACGGACACTAATTACACCAGCTGAGGCAAATCCCTGCAACAATTCCTCGTCAGTAACGTCCATTAGGTCTGGTTCACTAATCACTCGTGTTGATGAATTGAGGGTTTTGTGCAGATAGAAGAACGCTGGTTTATCAGCTAAGTTTTTCGACTGTAAAAAGACACCAGCCTTGTTGTGATGCACTTCTAATAAAAGATCTCCTGATCAGAGCTTTTTAATTTTCTGAACGTCAGAAGAAATGGCATGAACTGCTTTTTCTATAAAGAAAGGGGATAGTTTCCCCAGTGGTACATCGTACTCAGAATGAGCAATTATAAAGCAAGTAGGAGGTTTATTACCAGATGGCGCTACGCTAACACTCCCTACTTTGGCATCTGACTTTTTTGGGTTTTTAGAATTATTAATTAAGTTTCCATTCATGCGGAGTTTTGGACTGGCAGGTGAGAAATGTCAATGTGGCCATGGCCCGCCTGTACCCACATAAGGTCCCGGAAGTTTCCCCATCCGCTAAGAGTCGACCAAGCTCTGGAAAGGCACCGTTCAAGACTTCTTTCACTCCGCCATTCATCTTCTCGGCACGGTAGCTCACACCTTAAGATTGGGGACCCTTTAGTCGCCTCTTACGACACAGGCGGGTCAGACGGCGAGTGTATTCTAACCCCCACCCGCAGGGGGAGCCAACACATTTGGATATACAAAACATAAAAAAAAATATTTCTTCACTATTAAATACAATATATATATATATCATATATATATATATGTGATTACAAGTAAATAAGTAAACAAATTATATTAAAAACTCAGGCTAATTAATTTTTGTGCCATTCAAAAGAGTGAGAAAGAAAAAATTTTAATGACATTGGCTTGGATTAATAAATGCTCGGCCACGTCCGGCCCCTGGGAGAACGCGTGAGCTGAGAGGATCGCTTTCTCCCGGTCTACCAGGTTGTTGCTGAGATTCCCTAAAGCTCCGATGAAAGTTGTCTAGGCTCATATTTTGTAGGGCTACTTTGGTGTCGATTTGCCCTATTCGTGTCGGTAGGGATTCGATCTCTTCCGTAGAAGTGGGCATTGCAGAAAAATGAAATGACCCCGCACTAGTGTTGAACGAAGACATTATTAACAGCCTGACGTTAGGGGGACACTTTGCTCCCATGGGAAGCAATACAGCTGACTTCATATTTTGTTATGTAGTTCCGTTCTTCTGACTCTTCCTATCTCGACTGCGGTCCGTACGCAGGAGGCGTCCACTTCACGGAAAGTGTGTGTAGCCTCTGTGGAGTCAGTCATGTGTAGCGGCGGCGTTGGCTCCCGGTAGGTCGGCGAATGAGGCGTCCTCCCAACCGTCTCAGCCATCTTCTATCTGCATTTTCTAAATTAGATCTGTGGAGGAGAAAAGAAAAAAAAAGATGGTAGAAGGCATAATCAGTTGTGTGACTGCGATAAGATTTCATTAGCTTAACATCGTTATAGTGTAGTAATTAGAAATTTATAAAGAAACTGATTACATGCATATATACCAACCTAGAGTTGTGTCCCTTCTTTATCGTCTTCCCATGTGTTTGAGGAGGGCTTTTGGGCTTTTTGTGGTTTTGTGTTATGTAATATGTTGCCACGTGGTAATTGAAACAGATCATCCTCCTTAATACCATGTTATATTCCCGTAAATGAGAGACCTTGTTTTGTATTCCCATTGCTGGTGACCAGTTTGACGGTGGTTTTGACTGCTACTGTATACCTAAATCGGTCCGCACCCTCCTGGGAATCTACAAGCTGCACGAGAACATTACTTGGGGCTTGTTATCAGCAACATATTTATGAATGTTTATGATGAAATAGGATCCAAAACACTTGGATATTATTACGCAGGTTTGGGGAGTGATAGGATCAGTGGGTGTTATAACCAATAAAATCTTCCCTTCGATGCAGATAGTTTCCGGGTGCTCTCGACGCAAGTGGTCCAATAATGCGTCCACACCTCCCTCCCATAGACATAAGATCTCATGGTAGGGGCAGAGGCATGGACGAAAGACCATTGGTCTTCGTGCACCCGGAGCTCAGACAAAAGATCTACAACAGTGCATCCCGCGGAGTGTATTGGCATGGATATATAACGATTTCCGAGAGGCTCTCGAGCAGCATGTGCCGGGTATTTCCCAGTTAACCCCTGCAAGTAGGACATTTGTTGTCTATTCGCTTGAAACAGGATGAACAAATGATATGTCCTGTCTTGCAGGTGTGGATAGGAGGTCTGCAGATACCGTAGCAGACAGGACACTCGTATGCCGCTGTTAACTTTTTGGACATATACTCAACGGACAACACGCTCATGGCTGCTGTATTATTATCTTGGGTCGCTGCTATGTCTGTCAATGCTGTAAATAGAGAAGTATAATCGCAGTCTAAGGTTTAAGTTGTAACACAAAAAAACTAATTTTAAAATAAAGTATTAGTATTTTGCAATGGATGTTGGGGATTATTTTTACAAGGTTAGTTGAATTCCTATTATAAAAGATTTTGTTCTCTTTTCCCCCGATTCGTTCCTGTTTCTGAGAGGGACACGAGTGTCACCCTTCCGGTGGGAAGTTGAACGACGTTTGTGTCAAGGTCGTTGCCCTAGCAACTGCGTGGTGATGACGACGAAGAGTCCGCAAGCATCGTCTTCTTAAGATAAAGTACAATAGCAATAATAACAAGGAACAAACTGGGAAAATATATTTCTAATGTAACTTAAACAAAAATAAAATAAAATTCTAGGATATATATATGTATGGTTAGGTTAATTAGATTACGCCACTATAACCTCATGGGATATACTGTATCTGGCGGCGGCCACTTGTAGAGCCCATCACAGGCGCCCGTGATGGGGTCAACCGGATGGTTAAAGGATGGGGTTCAACGGGCCGAACCGGGCCCGGACCCCTCCTGAAAAACTGGAGGTGGGGACACGGATTTGAACCCGGATCCTCCAGGGTGGTAAGCCAAAGCTTTACCCCGCGGCCACTGTGCACCAGAATGAATTAATTCTATTTACATTTAATACAATGGAGAGAATTGATTCGAGATTTGAGCTGTTGCTAGAAACGAATTAAGTTCATAAGCTTATGCGTACCATTGTATTATTAAATACTAGCAGATCCATGCTTGGAACTGCTTGGACAGTTCGTGGAGTTGTATTTAAGTTTCTCTTTTTCTTAAATTATAACCTTTTAGATGACATTCAGGATTTTCTTCAATATATTCTGAAAATCTTTCCCATATAACCTTCAGGATTTTCTTCAATATATTCTGAAAATCTTTCCTGTATAGACTTTTTAGATGACGTTCAGGATTTTCTTCAATATATTCTGAAAATCTTTCTCGTACAGATACGTTTTCCATTTGAAATGTATTTCGTTTTGAATGTTCCTTTCTTTGTCTCTCTTTCTCTGTTAGAATTCTATCGATTTATTCGATCTTCTAATGTTTCATTTTCTCAAATTAAATGCAATCTTTTAGGCAAGAGTTAATCTATCTAAAGAGTTTCCTCTTTTTCGTGATGTTATGAAATTTATACAACTGTACAATGTACGAAAACTTTGTCAAAATACGTGAAATAGTTTAGTCTTGTATGAAGAGTCTCAAGAAATATGTAAATTAATCTCAAATACAGATTCTTCTACTTGATTTTTACTAATGTAAATTATTATTATGAAATAATCACAGATTGAAAAATACTGATAGGTTAAATAACAAACTGGTAGCCACATGAATAATTTGAAAATTTTTATAAAATTCTGTTAGTTTAAGTCAAATTGTTGCATTGCTATGGTAATGATTGTTTCATTTCTTCATACCTGATAATGATAATGACTTCTTGAGGGGCATTAGGATATATGTTGATTATTTCACAAAAATCGATTTAGCCTGTCTTGCCTTATAATTGAATGCACTGGTATTTAGATTTATATGTATATATATATATATATAATTAGATATCTCTAATAGCCTCTCATGGATGCTAATAACATGTGATCACTAAGCCTAATCAAAGTTTAACTTAAGTATATTACAGCTAAATATAGTGGATGATTGGTTAACAAACAGTTCAGATAATGAACACTTCATAGAACAAACTGTGTGATCCGCGGACTGATGGAATGACAGGTGGACCGGATGGCCACCTGGTAAAGCTGTGGCTTACCATCCTGAAGGATCCAGGTCTCACTCCTCCAATTTTTCAGGAGGGGTCTAGGCCCAGCTCTTTGAACCTCATTCTTCAACCATCCGATTGACCCCATCATGGATGGTGGCTAGCCTGTGATGAGCTCTATAAATGGCCGCTGCCAGATAAAAAATATACGTGAGGATATGGTAGCTTAACTAACCTAACGGAATGACAGGCTTAGGCCTTGTGGGTTCGTGGAGTTATAGGTAAGGATGGGAGAACAGTAATTTTTCCCGATTAAAATGAACTCGGAAACAACTTAAAACAAATCAAATATTTATTAAAGAAGGTAAGAGAGAGATTTTACATCATTTTGATGTTAGAATGACACCTATATCAAGTTGAAGTCAATAGGTTTGGGGATCTCTACACTGACAATGCTATTAATCACTTCCAAAAAATTCTGAAGAAAAGAGAAAAGTGATTGACATTGGACAAATTCTTTAATGTCCCACAAACGGAAAATAAACATGATAGATGAAAATTCAAGACTGTGTATGTATATATTATTATTGTATATAAATAAACATAGTAAGAAATTATATAATTTATTTATTTATTTTTTTTGGTCTCCAGAACAAATTAATCAAATTCCCATAAAAATCTATGGTAAATTGATGATCGGTTAACGAGCAGTTTGGATGGCGAACATCGTGTTTGAATGGATTGTTTTGTTAATCGATCACTCATTTGTAAGGAAGCTGATTAATTGGCCAAATGGCCAATTACTGATTACTTGCCGATTAATCAGTGGAACCCTAGTTAATACATTCCATTTTTGTTTTTATATAGTATTTTCTTTATTTTTACTATATAGTGTTGACAGACACAAAATGTACATTTTCCTCATTTTAAAAAATAAACAAGCATTTATTTAACACTTTGTACTGTATTACTTTTTAAAACTATTTCATTTCAAATAAAAAATTTAAATACATTCTTCTCATACCAAAATAAATCTTAACAACAGCTCAATTTCTATTTGTAACTTATTTTGCTGGATGTTACTGAAGATGGTTTTTTTAAGCTGAAATGTCTTTAGCAAATAATTAATATATCAATCTTTCACTTGAATTTAAGCTGTTGTTAAGATTTATTTTAAAACCATGTTGAATATTCTGAGTTTTTGTGATTTGAATTTAATCTTAAGTTATAACATTGTGCCTGTGAGAAAGTTATGACAGATTTGAATTAAGATTGAAATTTTTGAAAGCATCCCTGTCATCAGTTGGAGATCTCTTGTATCTGACTGCAACACAGTTATTCATGTGCACATTCACTTAACTTAATTATTGATATTCAAAAACTAGATTCATTCTTTTTTCTAAATCTCTATAGTAATTTAATATCTTTTTGAATCTTTTGAATGAAAATTTTTCAAAATGTAAATTCAAGTCTACTGGAAAAGTTTAATAAGCAATGCATTGTTAACTATATAATTAACCAAAACATTTTTTTTAGTAAAAGAACTATGCTATTGATTCATTGTCAAAAGAAATATATTGATATTGGTAAAGACATCAATTAAATAATACATTTGTGCAGACTGCAGAAAGATGATATGAGTATAATATATATATTGCTTTTGCATCATTTATGATTATAATGAGTTATATTGTTTTTTTCAAGTAGCAAAGGCTAAAATATTAGTTTTATATTAAGGTTTCATTCTTCATGCAGATTCTCTTTCACAAATATTTTAATATTAAAGTATTTTTACATATTTATTATTTATTTATTTATCTTTAATTATAAATTTTTATTGTTTTCTATATTTTATTGTAATTTTGTTTCTTGTAATATATTAATTTCTTCTGACTGTGGCATATTGTACTCTTCAAGTTTGCAACATCGAATAAATAAATAAATAAATAAACCTCGTGTTCTCTCTTGTCCAGTCAGATTGTCCCTTACAAACTGTCCCGACTTAAGTCAGCGATCATGTGAGCTAGCATCAGAATAGTGTGGTGAATACAGTGTTTGTTCTGATGCCAACTCAGAGCTCAGATTGGTTGATTCTCGCATCACGCGATTCTCGTTTTGAGACTTGGTTGGTGAATACGGCTGTAACTGATATAATCTGTTATTCATCATGGTTTCTGGTTTTTGTATTATTTGTGTGCATTTAAGATGAAATGTATTAGAAATTGTTAATTTATGGTAAATATTTTGTTTACATTTATATATTTTGTAAACAAAAATATATATTTACAAAAAATGAAATGTGATCCATCTTGGTGAGTCTACTTTATCTGTAAGATTTCATTTAAATTACAGTCATAGAAAAAAATTCAGTCTGTTAATGGACAAAAATAATTATAATTTATTTAAGACAACATCTGTACCTACAATATGAAATTTCCAATAATGTCTTGTCAAGGTGTAATCAGTGTGTTAAGTAGGATTTGTTCAGGAACTCTAGAAATTGATGATGATTCTGGAGAAGTAATATATCCAGGGCACAATAGATGGATGTTTCATTGTATATAATCAAATATTCATGTAACAAAGATTATCTTAAAAGCATGCAGAACACACAGAAGAATTCCCAATGTCTTCTAATAAATTCTAAACATCCTAAATTATAGAACATTGAAATTTAATATAATCACTTGATTTGAAAATATTTATACTTTGAATTTTTTGTATTAAATGGCTTTTCAATTTTTAGGTTCATTTGCTACTGCTACCTGCACACAGTGTGGTTATAAAGTTGATTGTTCTGTAATAAAAGATGAAATTTTTAATCAGGTAAACAAAATATTCATAATAAATTTATAGAAATATTTTATTGGAATAATTTTTAAAATTTTCTTGCTATAAATAAGAAAAATATCTTATATACTGTGAATAATATATGTCAAAAGTTTGGAAAATCTGGACATTGTATTTGTTTCAAATTTTTTTTTTTTTTAAAGTTACAATAGCAAAATAATTTAGCAACAAATTGCTGCATAAGTGATCTTAATATTTTAAGAAACACTATTCTATATCATATTGAAAATAATTGATAGTACAGAATTTTTAAATAGCTGAATTTCTATCAAAAATAGCTTTATACTAGAATATTTATTTTAGATACTCAAAAATAAAAACTAATTGATCCAGCCAATAATGTGTATTACACAATATACAGATATTTCTTGACTTATCAGGTGTGTAAATATGAAACCGGAATTTGCCAATAGATGAAGCCACCTGTCAATGTACCTTTCGTCAAACCGCGTCATCGGCGCCAATGTTTACTTTTCACATCTGTCAACAACATCCAAATCAAAACCATACAAGTTTCATACAATAACGCGTGTTTTTTACATGTTAAAAATATCAACTTTTGTGCCTACAAGTTATGATTTGTGAACATCATTGATTTTTTGTTATCATTTGAAGAAAACTGCTGCAGAATCACACTGAATGCTTGTCAAAGCTTACAGTGAGCATGCTTTTGGTAAATCACAAGCGTGAGTGGTTTAATAAATTCAAAAGTGGTGATTTTGATGTAAGAAACGAAGAACATGGAAGACCATCAAAAAAGTTTGAAGACAGTGAATTGAATTGCAAGCATTGTTGGATGAGGATGACGCTTAAACACAAAAACAACTCGTGGAGCAATTGAATTTGTCACGAGAAGCCGTCTCCATACGTTTAAAAGCCATGGGAAAGATCCGTAAGCTGGGAAAATGGGTTCCGCATGAACTGAATGAAAGACAACAGGAGAATCGAAAAACCACTCGAGAAATGCTGCTTGCTAGATACAAAAGAAAGTCATTTCTCCATCGAATTGTGACTGGCGATGAAAGATATATTTTGAGAATCCAAAGCGCAAAAAATCTTTGGTTGATCCAGGACAACCATCGACATCGACTGCAAGGCCAAATCGCTTCGGACGGAAGGATGACGCTCAAACACCAAAACAACTTGCGGAGCAATTGAATGTGTCACGAGAAGCCGTCTCCATACATTTAAAAGCCATAGGAAAGACCGTAAGCTGGGAAAATGGGTTATGCATGAACTGAATGAAAGACAACAGGAGAATAAAAAAACCACTCGAGAAATGCTGCTCGCCAGATGCAAAAGAAAGTCATTTCTCCATCGAATTGTGACTGGCGATGAAAAATGGTTGATCTAGGACAACCATTGACATTGACTGCAAGACCAAATTGCTTCGGACGGAAGACAATGCTCTGTGTTTGGTGGGATCAGAAGGGTGTGGTTTATTTTGAGCTGCTGAAACCTGGTGAAAGTAAATACTAAACGCTACCAAACTGTACTACTAAACACTACACATTCAAACTGTAGCGTTCACATTCAAAGTGATCATTTGTTGTGACAAATGATCAGTTTGAATCGAGCTTTGCATGAAAAATGATCAGAATATGATAAAAGGCAACACAAAGTGATTTTGCTTCATGACTACTAAACACTACTAACAACAAATGATCAGTTTGAATCGAGCTTTGCATGAAAAACAACCAGAATATGATAAAAGATTCGGACAGAAGACAGTGCTCTGTGTTTGGTGGGATCAGAAGGATGTGATTTATTTTGAGCTGCTGAAACCTGGTGAAATCATAAATGCTAAACACTACCAACAACAAATGATCACTTTGAATCAAGCTTTGCATGAAAAACGACCAGAATATGATGTTTTGATCATCCAAAGCCCAAAAAATCTTGGGTTGATCCAGGACAACCATCGACATCGACTGCAAGGCACTGACTGCAAAGCCAAATCGCTTCGGACGGAAGACAATGCTCAGTATTTGGTGGGATCAGACGGGTGTGATTTATTTTGAGCTGCTAAAACCTGGTGAAACCATAAATACTAATTGCTACCAACAACAAATGATCAGTTTGAATCGAACTTTGCGTGAAAAACGACCAGAATATGATAAAAGGCAACACAAAGTGATTTTGCTTCATGATAATGACCATCACACAAAGCAAAACTGGTCCAGGAAAAGTTGGAAGCACTTAATTGGGAAATACTTTCACATGCGGCTTACTCGCCAGAAGTTGATCCAGGACAACCATCGACGCCGACTGCAAGGCCAAATCGACTCGGACGGAAGACAATGCTCTGTGTTTGGGGGATCAGAAGGGTGTGATTTATTTTGAGCTGCTAAAACCCAAACCATAAATGCTAAACGCTACCAACAACAAATGATCACTTTGAATCGAGCTTTGCATGAAAAACAACCAGGATGAAACCGTAAATACTAAATGCTACCAACAAATGATCAATTTGAATCGAGCTTTGCGTGAAAAAACGACCAGAATATGTATGATAAAAGGCAACACAAAGTGATTTTGCTTCATGATAATGCACCATCACACAAAGCAAAACTGGTCCAGGAAAAGTTGGAAGCACTTAATTGGGAAATACTTTCACATGCGGCTTACTCGCCAGACTTGGCTCCGTCCAATTTTCACTTATTTGCATCGATGGGGCATGGACTTGCTGAGCAGTTCTTCACTTCCTACGAAAATGTACGAAAATGGCTCAATAACTGGTTTGCCTCAAAAGAAAAACAGTTTTTCTGGCATGGCATCCATGCATTGCCGGAAAGATGGGAAAAATGTATAACTAATAATGGCCAATACTTTGAATAAAATACTCTTAACCATTATCATACAATGAACGTGTACTTTTTACTAAAAAATTCCGGTTTCATATTTACACACCTTGATAATAAACAATTTTTGAAGCTATTGTAAATATTATCTGATAAAAAAACTGATATGGTTCCATTTGAACCAGAAAGAAACTGATTGTGGCTATTTGAGATTCTCCTATTCTATATTTGATATGGCTCATGCTGATATGAAGTTTGGCCATCCTTATTCTATGATGAAAATTAATTTTTCCAATAAACTTATGAGATTTAAGTAAAAAAATTGAAAAACAGAAAAAAAATAATTGTTGCAGCTTTGAGAAAATATAATGTGTATACATTTTTGGTTATGCTTTAAAATTTTCAATTAAATATTTCATTATTTTATATCATAAGTATTTGAAGTTAGCATTAAAGCAATAAAATGCATTTTTAATGAACTATTGAATTGTTTTTATGTTTACTGTTGCAGTGAACTGAATTTATAAAACTTGATTTAATGAAATCAACATTAATACAATAAATTTCCTCATCTTATCAAATTACCATAATAGATAATTGTGAAGAACTTTCTATATTATCTAATGAATTGATTCATAATATCTTAAAGTAATAGGAATTAACTATATCTAAGAAGAAAATATTAATTTTCGGAAAAAAAATTGCACAATAGAAATATAAAAATATTCATATAAAAACAGACATATAGAGATGATAACTAATTGTTTATTAATGGAAATCTTAGCCATGAAAAAAATTTCATTTTATTTATGAAAAAAATACTAATTGAAATTGGAGTTTTTTTTAAGAATATTTTATATTCTTAAACTTTAAACTTTCTTTTAACTGACTGATAAGTTAATTTTTAATTAAAAAATAATTTTTTTATAAATATTTTCTCTATAAATAAAAAGTTTTAAGGATCATAAAATATATTTAATAAAGTAATGAATATAGATGATAATAAACAGGCGATATGTTATTAATAGATTGCTTTAGAATTTTTTCCTATTCATCTGATGATAAATTTTTACATTTGTGATTTTGCTGATGACACTCGATTTTTTTTAGAATTTAGCATATTTAAAATCCTGCACTACTTAATCCACTAGAGTGCTGGATTTCAAAGAATTTATTACATCAAGTTTAAGCATTATTGCATTTATACAATTTTAAATTTATGAAAAAAAAATTTCAGAATAAATTAACTGTAAATAGAGGATCTAATTGCACCAAAAAAATGAATTTGGAATCATAACTATAGATACTTGTATTTTTCACATTTATTAGAGATAATCTAACTTAAATATTGATGATTATGATATATTTTTTTAATGTATTAAAAAATTATTAGGTTATTGATCGAAGGGTGCGAGAATTATGTGCAGAATCGGTAATATTGCCTTTGGATACTCCTTCCCAAATTCTTCAGACAGAAGGTTATAGGTATGTTTAATTGATATTTTTTTAATCTTTAACAAACAAAATTTAAAAATAATTTAATTTATTTAGGGCAATTATTATTTCTGGTGGACCAAATTCAGTTTATGCCGATGATGCCTTGAAATATGATCCTGAAATCTTTCATTGTGGTTTGCCAATACTGGGAATATGTTATGGCATGCAGGTATGTAGAATGGTAATTTTAAAGATTTTAATAAAATTGTATCATAAAATTAAAAATATAATTTGAAGTCAATACAGATGTGTCCCAACTTATGTAAAACTTATATTTTTAGAAGCATTATACAGGTTGGATTTAAGTAAATTTTTATGTAATTTTATAGTTAAAAATTAAAAACAAAATTATAGCCTAAATATATGACAAGAGATATAATAACTATGTAATATTTTAGCATTGTTAAAAAAATGTCAATTAAAATAATTCATTTTCAGTAGTGATATTGTAAATAGTGATCATCATTATGTGATTATAGTCATATATAGGATAACTAGATATATTTTTGGAGAACATCTTCCTTTTACTAGTGTACTTAGATATTCTCTTAAATTTAAAAAATTTGATCATCATTGTTCTACTCTAAGATGGGCAGATTATTAGTACTATATATTTTTATAAATTGGGGATTATTCATTTTAATGTTTATATTTAATATTTCTAGCTGAGAAATTAATTTATTTGAATATGCTTTTACCCAAAACAACTAATCAGTCATCTCTCTAAGAAACAATTGGTCCTTATGGTAATATCATTTATGGCTGTTTTATTGCTTTGCATGATACGCATTATAAGGTGCGTATCGAAATGATAGGGACACCCCATTTTTATGGAAGAACAAAGTATAACACTGCTATACAGTAATTATAGTAACATTTATTGACACACAGACTTATGTGTGTTACATAAATTGTAGTAGCCACCAGGTGATATCCACTATTATCACTAGAAACACAAAAGAGAGTATTCTGCTGTCCCAAAAACATAGAGACACATAGTGTTAGCAGCCCACAAATCCACCACTTTTTGCTATAACGTAAAAGATACGGTTGGGCATGCTCTTTACCAGCATCTGCAATACATTCATATCAATGGCATCCCATGTCTTGATGATAGCTGCTTTCAGTTGATTGATGTTATCGTATTGCCACCCATTGATGTACACAGCTCTGGAAAGAATTCCTCACAGGTTCTCTGTGGGGTTTAAGTCTGGGAAATTAGCTGGCCAGTCAAGTACTGGAACACTGTTGTCCAGGAACCATGTCCATGTCGACTTTGCAACATGGCATGGAGCATTGTCCTGTTGAAACATAGTCAGAACTTCCTAGTAGCTCCACAAAAGGTAGAAGATGCTGAAGTTGAAATATAAAAGGTAATTTGCTGGCCAGTCAATTACTGGAACACCACCTGGTTGTTCCAGTAATTGACCATGGGTGGACAAGGAACCATGTCCATGTCAACTTTGCAACATGGCATGGAGCATTGTCCTGTTGGAACATACGAGAACTTTTTGTAAAAATTAATTTTCTTTTGAAAGCAGTTACTGATCTCAATGCTTACAACATATTGTGATTTGGATTTTGATTTAATAAAAATTATAGTGATTGTAAAGCTTATAATTATAATTACTTTTCTATATAAGATTAACATAAAAATAGTGTTATTCAGATTTGTTAAATTGCAAATATAGTCCAAAATGTGTTTTAAAACTGATTTGACAAAAATGATTTCTTTGAGATCAATATATTTTGAATAGATAATAGAAAATATTGTTTTCAAGTATTATATGTTAAGAATGATTGTTTTATTAGCATAGAAGTGATGAATGTCATAGAATTCTCTTTTATACAGCATACAGTATTTACTATACACTAATTAATCTTTTGTTTTTAAAATTACATCATTTTATTGATAAATCCAGCATACTGTATCTTTACAACTTATCATTTAGAATCATATTTTCTTATATACATTTTTGAATATATTTTTATTTCTATAGCAAATTTATTTAAAAAGTTCATTTATTTTTTTAATTAAAAAGTGTCATAAATTTATAGAATAAATCTTATGAACAGCTTTATTTCTGTTTTTTTATCCCAAGAAAAGATAAAAATGCCTACACAGTCAGACACCACAACAGTATATCCTTCAGTTGTTTCATCCCGAACTTATAAAATGCCAAGATGGGATATTACAGAAAATATTGTGATAAGTGGAATGGCAGGAAAATTTCCTGAATGTGATAACATGAATGAATTATGGGATAATCTTATGAATAAAGTAGACATGGTTACTGCTGATGATAGAAGATGGGAAATAGGTAAGATTTTCTACAATCAAAATATTCTATTTTAAAAACTTATATTGTTATAATATCTAAAATAACAAACATTATAATATCTAAATATAAGTATTAATAAGTTTTCAATGTTTAATGCTTGTATTTTATATTTCAAAATATTTTTTCATAGTTTTATTAATATTTTAATAAAAAATACTTTTTTTTAGTATAACCAATAAAATTTAATTAAATGCAAAATAATTAAAATATTTTAAACAAAAATACAGTATATTTGTTCATCTTGTTCCTTTTTTATTTTGATTCAAAATTTTGAAAAAAAAATGAAAGAAATTAATTTTTCTGTAATTTTTTTAAAATTACAGAAAAATTATGGTAATTTATGCAACATTTAAAATTCTACCTTAAGTTATTTAATTCATAAATTTTACTTCAGAAAATAATCTAATGAAAATATACAAACAATGATTGTTATTCAAATTATTTAACAACCAATTTGCTTAAATTTGATGTGAAGAGGGTCTTCAGAAATTTACAAAGTATTTTTATTTATATTTAATTAATGCATATTATTAATAATTTTTTCATTGAAATTGAACATTATTCCCAAATGATTATTTTTGATTAGTAATTTTTTCACATAATAGTAACACAAATTATTTTAATTCATATTCGATTTGTCAGACTTTTGTCGAAATATTACTGTTTTTGTAAAAATAAGAAGCTGAGTTGTCCTTATTCACTAATTACAATTAATCAAGGCTTTAGTTTTTTCTTGGAGTTGGATCGACTGGGAAATTCCTATCTTGTCAAAGGGGCCCTTAAAATAACTGATTATTTGATGAAATATTGTACTAGTTACTGGTTAATGCACTATTATGAAAGATATATATGTGAACTGTACTAACATACATTCAAGGACACAATACTGATTCAAGTTATTCGACAGATTTATTATATCATTAAAAAACAGTTGTTGAAATAAATAATCAGTTATAAATAAAATTTGTTTCATTTTCTTTTTTTAATTTTTATGCTACCCAAATTTGATGTAACTGATCATAACAACTGGTATGACAAACCAAAAAAATTTTGCCAGTTGGTTCGGTCGAACTAGTGTGAACCAGCTGAATAACACCACTGCATACAAGTTGATATAGTCTCAACTTATGATTACTCATACTTGCAATAGTGATGTAATCAGTTAATTCTGTAATTGGTCAATGCAATTCAATAAATTCAAGTTCCTAAACAGCTTTAAGCAAGTATTAAATTGCTTCTTTCCAGTCTAAATAAAAGTAAATAAATACTACTACTATTTAGCAATAGAAAAACTTTTATAATAATAATCATAATCTGAATTGTTTTTACTAAAAACTTAGTCAACATTAGAAATATAGATTAACAGAACATTATAAAAAATACAAAAATGTAATTATTAGAATGAGTAGAGAGTTTTAAAAATAGTGCACATGGTAAAGTGCACAAGGCAAGTATAATGAGCTAGTATATTTATAAGTACATAATAAATAAAAAATAATAATTAAAAAGTTAAAAATTTATAAATAACTACAGCAGTTATAGATTAGAGTAAATCATTGCTTGAACTAGAATCTTTAGCATGGGAGCTATATTTGACTGTTGTTCTTTAAGGCCAGGTTCCATATAGTCAGGAACATCATGCATAGCATGAACATGTTGGGTCAGGAATTGTCACAGTCTTTGAAAGGATGTGACAATCCATGACCCAATATGTCCATGCATACATGCATTGAAACAGGTAGAAAACATTTTGAGCATTTATTGTAATTTATTATATTGTTTTAATGTGTAACGATATCTGTCTTATATGAGTTTGAAGTAAATTATGATATAGTCTGTTTTTTGATTTGAATGTGATCTTTCAATATATCAGATTATCCCATAAATAATGTTGTCTTTCGCATATCTCACAGAATTGATTCCTCTGGAAATCAGATGATTAAGTAGACCAAGAGTATGATAAAATATATGGCTCAGCATTCTTTTCATTTAGCATGAGACAGAGAACAAAAGTTATATGGGCATCTCTTGTACCATTAAAGTGCCTAAGAAATGGTAGTCTGATGAGCAGATAAAGCATATTATGCTGTATAAGTATAACCAAGGACATATAGTGACTTTAACAACATGAAACATCAATACCATATATCGGCAGGATACCTTGAATGTTGGAAAATATCAAAATTGGTTAGAGAAATCTTGATTGGCAAACAGGACCTTCACAGATATGCCATCTGAAGAAGGATTTGTTGAGTTGGCTAATGATGTGCCAAGATCTGCTGTTGAGAATTTGCAGCAGTTGCAGAATCTTGCTGTTGAAAATCTGTTGAATTGGAATTCAGAGACCAGTCAAGGAATTTGCTACAATTGTCCATTCATCCCATTCTACTATTCACAGCTATTCACAGGCATCTACTGGACCTTAGTTATGTGTCAGGGCACTTCATGAGCTCATACCATAAAATCTGCAATAGCATGTGGACATCTGCATTTCCTTGTTCTCCCATGAAAAGAGGAAGCTGTTTTTGAACTGAGTAATTATGGGAGATAAAAATTAAAGCACAAATGTCAGTGGCTTCCTAAATGGATTGTGCCTACAATAGTTTCTATTTCTGGACATTTCCACATAAGGTTTTGCTGATTGTTTGGTGAGATATGCAAGGCATAATCCATTATGAACTTTTGCCACCAAACTAACCATTACAGGGGAGGTTTATTGTCAGCAGTTAGATGACATCTGTGCAGCAAGCAAGCAAATTTGCGTTGCAGAAAAATATCTGGCATTCCTTAATTGTAAAGTTGTAGTTATTTAATAAGATAAAGCAAAACCATAGACAGCCAGAATGATTGACTTATGCCAAATTATAAGACCTCTGATGAGAAAAACTTCCCCACCCAGTATAATCTGCTGACCTCACACCATTTGTTTTGCAGCCTCAAACTCCATCTTACTGAGAAAAAATTCAAAATGTTTAGGAGATGCACTAAACCTTATCTGAGTATTTTGGATCATAATCGATGGAATTCTTCAAGTCTGACATTCAAAAACTTGTTGAATAGTGGGAAAAGGTTGAAAGTATTGGGGGCATTTATTATCATGATTGAAAGATCTGTTCCAGATAAATTTTGTTGGTTTCTTTACATATGCAAAAAGATGACATTATAATAATAAAGTAAACTACTTGCTTATTTTCTTAAATAAGTAAATAAAACAGCACTAAAAAGCAATAAAAAAAAAAAAAACTTATACTTGCTTTTTAGTGCTGTTTTATTTACTTATTTAAAAAAAAAAAAAAGATGATATTATTTATGGGATGACTTGATAATTCAAAAATTAAACATTTTTGGATATATGAACTTTTTTCTTGTTTAGATGTGGAGAACTTAATTTCGAAGTTTGTATATTCTGAAACACCCTATATAAATAATTTCCATTTTCAGGTTATGCCTAAAGCAGTAGTTCATCTGTATTAAAGCTCATCTACTTATCTATTAATAAAGAATTCTATTTTTTATAATTATGTCATGTGAATATTGTTAATATCTTTATTATTATAATATGCTTGATTTTAAAAGCTATGTTTTCATTTTGTAGATAAATCAGGTGTAATCATAAATTATTGATTTGCTGGTCTTCACTTAATTTTACTGTAGTCAAATTGTATTGCTAAGAAAGGAACCTGATTTTAATATTATCTATGGGAAGTTTATTCTAGGTTTGTCTTATTTTGAATTCATTCCAAGAATGAATTAACTCAAAAGTCAAGAAACCTGCATTTTATGAATTGCTCTTTTACTAAGTTAATATTGTTTGAAGTGTGGCTGTATAATGTGATCTGTTGTAACTGTAAGGTCGTTAGAGTGCATCTTTTAATGGCCCCAATTTAATTACCCCAGTCAGCTCTCTTTGTTCCCTCCTTGTTTTCTTTTTGTGTCTTTGTTGTACATGTGTGCTGTGTGTATCATATCCTGACTGTATATATTTTTCAAATAAACTCAAGTTCAATAATCACAACATGATCCAAGTCAAGATTTCTTCTCTTCAGTTTGCTGTCCATCTTTAAAATTGTCTATATCAGTATTTATGATTGTTTTGGCAAGCATTAACATGTATTGCCTTCAGCTTATAATAAGTTTCTGCTAGTCATAATCCATAGTATTCAAAAGTTGTATTATGGCACTAGCTTTTTAAGTGAGTTTATTATTAATCCATAATGATTAATTTAGTGTAAATTCTTAGAAGTCTGATATCAGTGAAATCTTTCATATTTTAAAAAATTGATATTTCGGTCTTTATCAATAAACAGATGGTTTGAAGCACTAATAAAAATCATTGAGTTACTATTTTTTATTTCTATTGAGCATATCTAATATAAGAAAATTATTATTGAAAGTTCTATATTATTTGATAACTTATTTAAACATGAAGTATATATCAAAAATTTAAATCAATAATCAAGAATTATTCAAGTTTAAAAATAGTCTGAAAAAATTTCAATTTTTCAAATACTTTAGGTTTATATGGATTACCAGCAAGGCTTGGAAAATTAAAAGATATAACAAAATTTGACTCAACATTTTTTAGTGTCCATCCTAAACAAGCACATTATATGGATCCACAAATAAGAATGCTTCTTGAAACAACTTATGAAGCAATTGTTGATGCTGGTAAGATTACATTATCTTTTATTATTTTGATTTAAAATTTACAGAAATTAATTTTTTTTTTATTCAGAAAGATTCCTATACATTTATTAAATAATAAAATTTGATCAAAATAATAATTTTTAATATTAAATAGAACTTTTCTAGAATTTAAAAACAAATCAGATTCATTTCATGTAGAGTATGTTAAATATTAATTTAATAAACAATATTAAGGTATTTTTATAAAGCTAAAATAAAAATGTTAAAAGTGAATTATAAGATAATGTTTTAATTGGAACCTCCTCCATTTTATTTTATTTCTATGACAAAAAAAAATTTGCATATTTATGAAATATTTGAAATTTGTGATTACAGTGGTGCCTCGCAATTCGACGGTCTCGCAATTTGACATTTGAGTTTCGCAGGTTTACGCATGCACGTGCATGGAATTGTGTGATTTTATTTGCTATTTGTCAGTTCTTTTTGGGCTACTTTGATTTTTGCCCGTGTTGTTTGTGTTAATTTTCAATTCTACATTTATCAGAAAGTAAAAAAAATTTGTAATTATTATTACTTTTTTGAATGAGATGTAAGGATGGGTTCAAAGAAAACTGACCAGAGGAATAATACCGAAAGAAGAGCAGTCGATTGGGCAAAGTGACGAAGAAAAAGTTGTAGATAAAGTGCAGAAAGGTAGAACAATTAAAATGTAACCGAGTATGTCTTTCCTAGGACAACTGTGGCCATGTTTTGCCACAGACAGAAAAGATTATTGGTGCTAGGGTGTCTGCCTGAAGACTTCGTTCCAACATCCCAGGGCTAATAAATTGTGTGTTGTGTATAAAATAGTGTATTTTGTAATTTAGTGTGTTATACAATAATAAAACATGTATAATAAAGTAAATAATATAATGTATCTCTCTCTCTCTCACCTCACCCTTTAGGGGAGTGGGATGGGGACTGATAATGAATTAATCTATTTTACATAGTCTTATATGGGAAATATTGTCCTGCAATTCAACAGTTTCTCAATTCGACATTACTTCGGCAACGGATTAGTGTCGAATTGTGTGCACCACTGAATATGGAAGTTTAAAATTATTGTTAGCGAAAATCATTATTATTATTTTTCAACAAAATATTAAAAATATTTGTATATTTTTCTCAGTTATGATGCCCATTTTATAAAGTACAGCATGAAATTTTCATTGATTGTTAAATATGAAAATAATGTACAGTCAAACCTGTTTTTATGCGGTCGGTTTTTGTGCGTTATTTTTTTTAATTACATTTTTTTAATTAATTTTTATTCGTCATATGCATTTCATGGAATGTTTTTTATATACTGCACAAAAAAATTGCACATAAAAATGCACAAAAAAAAAATATCGCACAAAAACCGACCGCATTAAAAACAGGTTTGACTGTATAGATAATATGCATTTTCATATTCCTTTTATATAACACAATATTATTAATTATTATTATTTTATTATTCAATAGTTCCCCTACTTGTGTAGTTTCAGTTCCACTATCTACTAAGTTTGTGTTATTAAATTTCTACAGTATAAAATATGAATTAAAATTCATAAACAATTTTTATTTTTTATGAAAACATCATTTGGACTGTTAATTTTGAAAGTGGTGTAAATCCATTTTTTTAAAAAACTGAAATATTACATTAATTTAGTGTAAACTTTTTATTTATGTAATATCTCGTTGTTTTAAAAAAATGGACTTACACCACTTTCAAAATAAATGATCCTTTTATTGCTTTAAATTTTCATATCTATGCTCATAAATTTTATTCACTCATGTTATTTATAAATTTTTGTATTTATACATATCAAATTTATGCATTTTTGAACTGATGTTTTTTTTAGTTTATGCAAAAATTTTTGAAATAAATTAACTGCATAAGTAAGAAATTGCTATTTTAGTATTTTGATAGATAACACAGGTGTCTATATAAAATATTAGCTCAAGATTTATTTGCTGCAGTATAATAAGTTTATCAATTTTTTTCAGTTAAAAAAGAATCTAAATATCCAATATAACAATTTTCTTTTCTACTGCATTGAGATATTATAAAAAATATCAATCAAGTTTTATTAAGAATTTTTAGTTAATTTCATATTAATAGATGTAAATAATAATGAATTTGCACATTAAGAGAGTTAGAAATTGTTATAGGCTTTTTATCAATAATATATTTCCATGCTATGAATAATTTTCAGTTGGCTATTCATTTATAACCTCCTTATACTTACTTATTTACAGTATCATGATCGATTGTTTTAATAATATCTGTTTTTAATTGGAATAGATCTTAATTAATTTAGAATATTCTCAATTTTTTCAACATGGCATTCATAAAATCTTGTTAATATGGTTCTTATTTGTCTTGTCGTTATGTCTTTCTTGTTTTCCTCTATTCTATCTACTGCTTTCATTTCCTTACATCCACATAACCTTCATTATTATTTAGGTTTCTATTATATAATGGAATCATGTATCCACCAGTTTGCTGGCTATTATCATAGTTATCTTTATCATTCACAAAGAAGCAAGTATACAAAGGATATAAATGAAATTATAATCAACTTCCTAGACATTTTTGTTTTTTGAAGTACTAGTGTGGTAAAATTATTAGACACTATACAGGTTATCTGATGAGCAGGCTTTATTCCAATAAAATGCAGATACAGATTAGATTACATCGGATTGAGAGAGCATACAGTAAATGCTGACAGTCGTTGAGAAGACTTGTGCACAAGTGGCAAGATCGTGGCAGAGACGAAGTGTTGCCAGGAGTGGGAGAATAAAGAAACCGAATAGTGTTGCCACTACACTACATTCTCCCCCACTTGAATTACAATTGATAGTCACTGAGATACAAAGGGGGATGGCAAGTCCTAAGATAGTGGCAGACCTCTGATGATTCCACACTCCTAATAGGGGGATCCGACTTCCTGCTTGTCAGATGTGGAGCAGACTTGGTCGGACATGGCGGAGCTAGCCAGTTCAGAAGAGAAGGATGTCGGATCTGAGGGTGCAGTACGCTCTGTTTCAGCAGCTTCATAGCTGCCGATTCCATATAGAGCTAGATTTCGTAAGGCGACTGTAAATTCCTTGCCATCTAGGAAATTTCACTTGTTCATAGAGGGAGTTGGCTTCCAGAAGGTGGGCTTCTTCAATCAACTGGTCACATTTTCTCATGCGATTCTGTTTGTGTACAAGTATGGGCCCCGACCACAGAAGCCACGAAGGGAGACTGGTGTCGTTTCCTGAACATCTGGAGTGTTTAAAAAAAACGTTAATGTGGAGTAGAATTTGTAGCAGTACATAGGAGAGATCATACAGCATAGAGTGCCAAGTCAAGAACAATTTCTCATTGATGAATGTTTAGGTTACGTGAACGTAAAGCTAGTGATATCGTCTTCCAAATGATGCTGTTTCCTTGTGGATTGTATGGTGCAGTAAAACTGGAGTTAACTCCCAACAATGTTAAAAGGAGCAGACTTCTTTAGATATGAATGCAGATCCACGGTCAGAGTATATGTAGGATGGTGTCCCAAATATGGAGAATAACTGTTGCAGGCATTTGATGACAGTGGCGCTACTGACATCGGGACAAGGGAAGGCAAATGGGAAACTTGAGTATTCATCGATTATAGTAAGCAGATAGCGGTTGCGAGTGCTTGAAGGCAGGGGGACCCTTGAAATCTACATTAATATGTTCAAAAGATGCAGTAGCTTTGATAAGATGATAGTGTGGAGATAGGAATCTGGGTTTGACCTCAGTGCACATAGGGCAAGCTGTCGTTACCTTTTTTTACATCATCCTCCAAATAAGGGAGGATCTTACTCCAGATCCAATGATAGAAGCAGGTTATCCCGGGATGGCACAATGAAGTATGGAGCTAGTTTAATTTCTCTAAATCAAACGTGGTGCAGCAGATCCTTGATAATGCATCAGCTGCCAAATTGAAAGTGCCCAGATGATAACATATATCAAACTTATAACAAGATAACAAGATGCCAAATCATAATTTTCTTATTCTTGATTTTTCCATTCCTTTTGTTGCAGAACATAAAGGTGACTGAGAGCTGATCCGTGACTAGCATGAAATGGCAACCAGATAGCAGGTGTCTCCATTTCTTGATAGCTTCAACTATAGTGTAATCCTCCTTTTCTATACTGGAATGTTTTCTCTCACAATTGTTTAATGTTATAGAGAAGAATGCAACAGGTCTGTTTTCTTGAGATAGCACTGCACCAATAGCTGTGTCCGAGGCATCGGTCTCCACTACAAGTGGAGACGTAAGAGATGGGAATTTTCATGGAGTGGGCTGTTTCAGATTTTAGTTCATCTTTAGTTTTGAAGAACATCAGCCTTTAAGGGAAAACTGGTGACTTGAGTTAATGTTAAAATTTTTCTATTGAACCCTTTTACCCAAAGGGAATAATGAGCAAACATACCAACTAACCGGCTCAATGAAGCTTTGTCGAAGGGGGTAGGGAACTCCATTAATAGTTTGAGATGCTTGGGAACCGGGTGGATCGATCCTTCTTCTATTTGATAGCCGAGAATTTTAACAGATCTGGTAGCATAAATGCACTTATCCTTATTGAGGGAAAGGTTGTATTTCTTAACCATCTCTAGGAAACATGCAAGGTTAACATCACGCTCTTTGCACGTTTTGTTGCAGGTGGTGGTGTCGTCTAAATAGGCATAAGTATCCTGTAGGTTTTCTTCAGTGATTAACTTGTTTATGACACGTTGAAAAGCAGTGACATCATTCGTGAGGCCAAAGCTAATGACCTTGGACTGCCATAATTAACCACATGCTTCGAAAGTGGTAAAGTGGTGATCTTTTTCCGGTATTGGGATTTGATGGTAAGCTCCTCACAGGTCCATAGTACTAAAGAATTTGTTCTGAGTTATACTATTGATTAATTCTTCTATGTTGGGCACAGGAAAGGCATCGAGTTTGGTAAACTTATTTATTGTTCTTGAATAGTCAACTATTTAATCTTCTTTTGTGTGTGCCCTGCACTATGACTACTTGAGCCCTCCAAGGAGATATACTTTCTTCAATGAGATTGTCTTTAGAGAGTTTATTTACTTTGGATCATATGAAATCTAGATTGTCTTTGGAGAATTTTCTAGACTTGGTAGCTATAGGATGTATGTTTGGCGATAAATGTGTGAATAGTCTGGCAGGCGGTACTAGGGCCAAAGGAGATGCACATACTATTAGATCATTACCAGGGCCTCCAAAGGAGAAGGATATGTTGCTGAGTTGTGATAAAAAATTATGCCCTATTATGACATCTGTGCAAAGATTAGTGAGGACAGAAAAAGGCACAGATTTGTACGATTGTCCCTTTATAGTTAACAACAACTTACACTTTCCTAATGTTGTAGTGCAGAGTGAGTTAGTGGCCATGGCAACTTGAGTTTGTTTCCCATAAATCTTAAATCCGTGATCAGAAGCAAAATTATAATCTACAAAATTCTTAGAATTGCTGGTATCCACTAAAGCTATCATTTTTACAGAGCTGATGGTTATTCTGATAGTGGCTTTGTCTAGTGAAGAAGGTGAAGCTGCAGTGATAATCATAGTAGCTGACGCTGATTTGTTCTTTTTTCTACAAACACAAGCAAAGTGACCTTTAGTTTGGCAAAAGTTGCAAGATTCCTCTCTAGTGGGACATTTGTATCTCAGATGGTATGAGAGTCCGCAAAAAATGCAATTCTTCCTCGCGGCAGTGAATGTAGGCTCATGTCATATTCTGAGACTAGCCAAAGCTTTTCCCCTACTCCACCAACGAGGGTATACTACAGGGTCTTTGGTCTTCGAGAATAATCTCGGCTTAATCATAGCCTGCAACTAGGGGTGCGCTAGAATAATTTCGGCTTAATCATAACCTGCAACTAGTACTTAACATCTGCGAGAATAATCTCGGCTTAATCATTGCCTGCAACTAGGGGTGCGGACTCGCCTGACCACCTCTCTGATCCACAAGCGAACGAAATACGAATGCAGCGGACTCGCTCAGGTTTGCCAAGCCTAGGGGAATGAAGGCTGCATTCGCATCTCGTGCACTGTGTCGCCGAAGCGACCTTTAAGAGGTCCAGGAAACGTTGGAAGTACTTAATTGGGAAATACTTTCGCATGAGGTTTACTCATCAGACTTGGCTCCATCCGATTTTCACTTATTTGCAACAATGGGGCACGGACTTGCTGAGGAGCGCTTCACTTCCTACGAAAATATACGAAAATGGCTCGATAACTGGTTTGCCTCAAAAGAAGAACAGTTTTTCTTGGCATGGCATCCACGCATTGCCAGAAGGATGGGGAAAATGTATAACTAATAAATGGCCAATACTTTGAATAAAATACTCTTAAACAATTATCATACAATGAACGTGTACTTTTTGCAAAAAAATTCCAGTTTCATATTTATACACCTGATACATACACAGATTTCTCTCAATTTATGAATTTAAAAAAAATTCAACAGAGTAAAAATCTATACTACAGTTGAGTCTCTGTAATCCGACTGTCTGAGAACTGTCACGTTGTCCACATGAAATTTTCATGTCACAATTTGTCCATGTGTGAAAGAGAGAAACTGACGTAAACAAATTGTCAGTCGCTTTATAGTCGGACTAATTTTTTAGTTCAGTATACTGTTTACTGTAAAATAGAGTTTTTTACTGTATCAGCATTTGTTATTTATCTTTACATAATGTCCCAAATTGGAAAAAGTGAAAAATGAAAACACAAGACATTGACAGTGAAAAGTGACCTGTGATTGAAAAGACAGAAATAATTAAGAAACTTGACTTGGGAGAAAAGTTTAGTGATTTAGCTTCATTTTATGATATACAATGAACAGCAAGAGATTTGAACAGCAAGAGCAGTGACAGGAAAGTTTTAATAAACTGAGCGTATTCGTCTGTGTAATTCCATTTTTTTTAAATTGAACATTCAATAATCTGACAAATCTCTGAAATCCGACAAACTAGAACCATGTGTGTGTGGATTAGGGAGACTCTATTGTATTGGGTTGTTCAGAAAGTAATTTCGTTTTTTCCCCAGCAGTAGCGTTAGTTGTATTTTTACCCACCAATTTCATTCTAAGCCAAAAATAATTGTTGTTATAAATTTTGTCCTATATTGTCATTATAAATTTTTTGTGTCCTATCATAAATGGAAAATAAAATAAAGATTTTCGGCATGTTTTGCTTCTTTATTACCGTAAAGGTAAGAATGCTGTTCAAGCAAGAAAAAGTTATGTGAAGTATATGGAGATGTGTTAACACAATACCAGTGTCAAAACTGCTTTGCAAAATTTTGTTCTGATAATTTCATTATTAAAGATGCATCACATTCTAGAAGGCCAGTTGAAGCTGATGAAGACAAAATAAAAGCACTGGCTGAAGCAAATTGCCAAATAACAACATGAGAAATTGCTACAAGATTGAATTTTTTTAATTCAACTATTCATGACCAGTTGAAACGTTGATATTTGGGTTCCACATGTTCACAAAGAGAGATTTGCTCCATTACTTTGACCTCTGTAATTTGCTGCTCAAACATGAAGAAAATGATCCTTTTCTGAAGCGGATCATAACTAGTGATGAAAAATAGATTATTTACAACAAAGTTGAATGCAAGCGGTCATGGAGCAGAAGAAATGAACTGACTCAAACCACTCCGAAACCCAATATTCATCAAAGAAAGTGATGCTCTTTGTTTGATGGGATGTCAAAGGAATTATTATTATTATTATTATTATCATTTTTTTTTTTTTTTTTTTTCAAAAAAAAAATGATGCTCTTTGTTTGGTGGAATTTCAAAGGATTTTTTTTTAGCTTCTTCCAGACAATTCCACAATTAATTCAGAAGTGTACTGTCACCAATTGGACAAATACTGTCAATCAATTGGACAAATCATTTGTCCAATTGATTGATCAATGATTCCATCAAACAGAAGAGGCCAGAATTGATTAACAGATAAAGCATAGTGTTTCACCATGACAATGCCACACTTCATACAAGTGTGATGACTTGTCAGAAGCTGTTACAGCTTGGATGGGATTTGCTACCACACCCACCATATTTGGCATATCTGGTACCCTCTGATTATTACTTATTCCGGTCTTTACAGAATTCTTTAGATGGCAAAACAAGTTTAAATGAGGATGTCAAAAATCACTTGGTTCAGTTTTAGATCGGAAGAAATATCAAAAATCACCTGTTTTCAGTGTTTTGCAAGCAAAGATCAGAAATTCTATAAGCATGAAACCTTGCTACTACCAGAAAGATGGCAACATGTATTGGACCAAAATGGTCAATGTAATTAAATAAAATATTTATATACTATAAAAAAATTGTCGTTTATTTTCATGAAAAAACGAAATTACTTTCCGAACAACCCTGTACTATTCTGTTTTGTGAAAAATATTTTCTCTTTTCAAAAGATTGAAACTATTTGATCATTAATTAATTAGCTATTATGAGGGTTAACCAAAGTCATGAAGATATGCAATTCAAGAAAACTTATACATATAAATTTCTTTTTTACTGTGAAGGAAAATGTTCATTTTTGTTATTAAAATAATTATTTTTATATATGTAACTGATTTATTATTCATATTACTGTAAAAGTTTTCATGAATATTTATGCATTAAAATTATCTTTGAATCTATATATTTTAATGTTAAATATTGTGTTTAAATTTTTTTAAATATTAAATTTTTAGAATATACAGGGTGATTCTAATTAAAGTTACTCTGTGCAGAGCACCTTATAACTTGACCTAATTATCAGATTGCCACCAAAGTTCAGATTTAGACTATTAGCGATGGGGAAAAGAAATCTGCAAAAAAAATTAATTCCAAAAGTTGCTACTAGGAGAAAATATGGCATTATTCAATAGTAAATACATTCAGAAAGCAAAGGAAATGAATACACAAAACATTTGTAAAATGTATTTAACCATGTTTATTCATTTCTGTATGATTTAACAGAAAAAAAAAAAAAAAAACAAATTTTGGCACCTCTAGCATTGGAAGGTACATGTGTTAGAAAATAAAATCTGTTCACTGTACATCTTATAGCAGCATAATCAATGCAAAGGATACTGCTCAATAAGGCCACCTTTTTCGTGATAAATAACCTTGAATCAATGAACTGTGTGTTCTAGAACTGATTGTAATTGGTCTTGTGTGATGTTCCAAACATGCCATGTGATACTGTCTTTTAAACATGCCAAATCATTGACATGGGCTCCATAAACATCAACTTACAATGGATTTTTGTTCCAAAAATTTCAAATCCTGCCATCATAAATCAGAAATGGTCAGAAGTTAAAAATGACCAAAATTTATGGATTTCTCACTACTAGTGTTTACTAGGACACTATATATCAGGAGTGGCCAAACTGCAGCTTGCGAGCCACATGTGGCTCTTTACCACGAAAGTTAATAGTAAATATGAAGCAAATACTTATTTAAGACTCAAAATAGAAAACTGCTCTTAAAGGCATTTATCTTAATTAAGGTTTAACAATAAGCACTAATAAGCAGTCCAAAATTAATTCTCAGTGAAACATTTAAATTAAATGTTTCACTGAGAATTAATTTTGGACTGCTTATTAGTGCTTATTGTTAAACCTTAATTAAGATACTTATTTAAGTTAAACAAATTGCAAATATATTATTTTTATCTATTGTAAAAAGTAGTATGCTAATAATCCTAATCCAGCCAAACTTCCCCTAGCGGTTTATTTTTGAATAACTGCCAAATTAATAATTTTTTTTAATTTTACTAGATGCCTCCATCTATTGAATTAATAATTATTTATTTAAATTTAGACTAAGGTGGTGCCACCTTAGCCTAAATTTAAATCCCCTTAGTAAATGTTGATTTATGAAAGTAGTATTCATCTGTACAAAATAATGTGTCTGATATAAACAATTTTTGAAATCATTATTAAGATTACCTGAAAAACTAATGTTGCTCTCATTGATCTAGAAAGAAAATGCGGCTCTCGATTATTTGAAATTCTCCTATGTGACTTGTAATGACACAAAGTTTGGCCACCTCTGCTATATATTATCTCATTAAACATAAAGAATTAAAAACTGCAAGAATCAGACATAAAAAGGATGTTTTCTACATATATTAGATCATTGGATATGATGATCAAACCCAGATCCATTGCGTTGACCAGTAGCTAAATTTGTTGATGACATTGCCATCGTAAGTCGATACATCAAATGAATTCTTTGGATTGGAGGTAGTCTATAACTTCTAGCTAGAATGTTAATAAAGTTAACTATTTAACTGTTAAAAATCAAAGCACTAACAAGAAGAAATAATTTTTTATCAAACAGGATTTATCAATATCACTTTTTTATGTCTGATTCTTGTAGTTTTGAAGTAACTCATTTTAATGTTGTTAAATCCTTTAATTAAACATTAATTGACAAAATCCTTAAAACAACCTGAAAGACTTTTTTTGTTGTTAGTGATTTGTTTTGATGATTTTAATAATTTCTTAGTTAGGAATTGTGTCATAAATTAGATAGATGTTTGTTCATTAGCTTTATAATTAATTAAATGAATGTAAGTTTGAATTTTGCAAAACACACTATTGCAATTTGTTTTTTATACCAGTTTGACTTAATTATTTAAATTCCTTATTATTTAATTTATTCAATGACAGTATCACTAACAAGGGGTGCTTGCCAACCGTATAAAAACGAAAAGGAACCAAACTTTATAAATAAAGATAGTATCGATAGACAGTTCGATCTGTCGATTATTAAGAGGTATAATTCAAATATAAATGCTTAATCAACAATCAAATTCGGAATTCATTCTTGACACAGAAGAGAGAAACGTGGTGTGAGGCAGTCCATCAAAGCGTATCTTTGCGCCAACCGCCGCTATAATCGGCGTAAAGATACGTTTCGAAAAAGGCGCGCTTTTCTCGTGGATCATGCCTTGTTAGTAATTCTAACTTTTGCAGTAAGACTTCGAATAAAAGCTCATTTCTTGAACTTTTATCAGAAGTTTTGATTTTAAACTTCGAAATTTTGTTCAATATTCTATAAAACATGTAAAATTTAAATATATAAATATATGTATATATATTTATACCATGAGTTTTTCTTGAAACCGAAGTCTGATTTTTGGCATCGAGCCACTTCTGATGCATATATCGTGTCAAGAATCATTGGCTACGAAATTTTTTTTAATTCTAATGGACATGAATGTATTGGCCGTTTTGAACGGATTCAAATCAGTGAACGTTTCCCGCTCTTCCGGGGTGGCCCGAGCGAAGAGTCGGCCGACCCCGGAAGAGCGGAAGATGGCCATAAGCAGCCGAGGAACAGTCAGTTTCGGACCAGCGGTCAAGAGAATAAGTTCCGTCGATTACTGGTGCACTCAAGGGTATTTATTCTTTAAGTTCTTTTAGTTTCTTAACTATAATTAAAGTTCTGTTTTATAATTTATTAATGTAGCTTTATTTACAGACTATTTTACGCTCGCAATGTGACTTTATTGCACGTGAAAATAATCTTCTACCCTGTTAATATGGAGGGTATAGCCCACCCGCCTTGTTCTCCGAGCTTTTATGTGACAATAAAAAGAAGGAAAAAATATATTAAAGGAAAAAACATGTTGAATTTATTTTTTACAGACAATACTATGATAATCAAAATAAAAACATTTCAGACATAAGATAAATCGACATCTTGCGCACTTGATAAATCTTATTTCATCAGGACAATTAATACATGTGAGAGAATCTGTACATAAAAATTCAAAACATGCTTGCTTAACATTAGAAAATTGGCAACGATTATCTACTATTCCGGCTGACTCCAAGAATACAATATTAGAGGTCTGAATATATCGGATATGTGTAAATCTACAATTTATTCTTTTCTTGTAAATGGAATTCTTATCGTCTCTTTTTCCTCTTCGGTAGTATAATCGAAATTGGAATCTTCATTAGAATAGATGACTACTTGGGAACAGGAACAACATTCTGATTGTGAGACATTTGATGATAGCGGACATCGATGTAAATCGAGAACTGTTTTAAATAAATGTATCGAATAAATAAACAACTTTTATTCAAAATTCAATTTCATTTTACTTTATATTAGACTATCTAACCTGTACATTCTACAGATGTATACTCTGATAATATATTTGATAAGTTTTCAAATAAAATTTTCGCCAGTTCCTTTTCTTCAAGAGTTGATTCGGATGTCAAATTTGGGAAACCCAAATCATTGAGGATAATGTTTAACTCCTTAAGTATATTAAAAACATTAACTTCCATTTGTATTTCCTCAAACAAATCTCCGGTAAAACTTTCACGAAATTATTCCTTTTCATTTTTTTAAATTTATAAAAACTTCCTTCGAACCAAGTAGTTCAGTGTTGCTGTGCAACCAGTGCTGACGTAGCGTTTTTGCTGACCGCCTTACGCCTCGTTTTTCTCTTTTGCATCATGAATGAATTCCGAATTTGATTGTTGATTAAGCGTTTATATTTGAATTATACCTCTTAATAATCGACAGATCGAACTATCTATTGATACTATCTTTATTTATAAAGTTTGGTTCCTTTTCGTTTTTACCCGTTTGGCAAGCTCCCCTTGTAAGTTAACATATGGCAAAAATTTTGTAAATTTTCCTATAATAAGAATATGCAAGATAATTTATGCAAAACATTTTAGTATGAGTTTAGTATTTATCTGAATCTCTATTATTAGAGTTGCTGAAATTCTGGTGTTTTCTCAAGCTCTCAAGTTGATACTAAGGAAATGCTTAGGAAAGTTCTAGTATCAGAGCTTTTTTTTCATAAGTATTTATTAACACACTACACTTGGAAATCCACTAATATTGATCAACTTAATTATAGCCATCATGAAAGTTTGTGCTTTATTTTAATTTAGTGATATGTGGATTATCTGACTAAACTATACCAAATACAATGTTCATAAAAAAATAAAAACAGTGTGTAATAGACACTTGTAGAAAGCAGAGACATCTAGCATCTAATATCCAATATTATTCAAAACTTTAATAATAAAATCAATTCAAATAATAGGCAATAGCATTAATTTCATTAAAAAATGTAAATTTAAAAAGTTAATTGGTAAAAATAGAAATTTCATAATTCATGTAAAATAAAAACTATGTCTAAAATACCACTGTTTGATAAGAAAGGCAATAATTATTAAAACTCTAAATAAAATTTTAAAAAGTGATTAAAATAGAACAATTAAAAAGCCATAAACATTTCGCAGCAAAATAAGGCTGTTCTGTTAAAATGTGTTTCAAAGTAAGTTCACAATTGCAAGATCATAAATACAAATTACTATTCACCTATCAAACAGTTGTCAAATGTGTGCTTTTTGATTATGTCCTAAATAGAGTTTTTCTAGGATTATTTTAACAGTTCTGTTTTTTTTCCTGTTTTTACTGTAGCTTAATTGCAAAAACTAGGATACTGATATGATATTGTGAAGCCATGGAGTTTGCTACGAATCTTATCATCCCATATTTATTATTAAAATTATAAGAAAAACTTCATTATTTAATTTAATGAAAATAACAGCAAAAATTTGTAATATCTTATTTCAATACATGCAGTTTAAAAAGTATCTTAAGATACAAATTTTAAATAATTTTAAAACTATAGTTTGAGCTTCAGTCATCTGTTTGTCTATGAGAAAATTTGAGCTTTTTAGATTGAGCTTATTCAAGTTAGCAACTCTACTTAATATCAATAAATGAAGAATGTTCTTGTTTCTTTTAATATATTAGTTGTATATAGCATTTGATGTAATAATTTTCTGAGAACTATTTTTTTAGATAATCATTCAACTTATTATTATTTAACAACTATTAATATATTTTATTTTAAATTTTAGTACACTGGTTATTCCCGAATGAAACATGATTCAGAAACACAGAATACAATGCCACATCCTGAAAGGCAAAATTCTATTGTTAATTGTGATCCTCAATCCTTTTATTCTCCATGGTCTCATAAAGTGTTTCGTGCATCAAATCAGTCACCTACAAATAACGAAGTGCAGGTAAAATTGTATTATTTAACAATTTTATAAAATTTATAACAAGTTTATAATTTGTTTACTTCTGTAAATAAAAATCAAAAGCAAATTTGGAATTTTTTTGCAATTGAAATGTCAGATACAGATTAATTTAAAGTTGAAGCATCTAAATTAATCTGTTAATCATATCATTAATTGAAATGATTTGATTTAAACATTTTTACAAAAGTTTTTTATTATTTGCTTTTGGTGAAGATCGCTTTGTAATAACTTCAATGAAAAAAGTGTTAATTTTATTATGTTAGATTAGCTAATTTTATTTATATAAATCAAATGATTAAAACCAATTTATGTATTTTCAAAATTATTTTGAATAAATTTTATAACATAAATTTATTTTAATCATTTGAAAATAATTTATAAAATAGCATATTACAAATAATAATTTCTAAATAAAAAATTTTATTTTGTAGATGGGAATTAGAAATTGTTCTGAAAATGATGTGTTTCTTAATTCTCCTGCTGCATTAATATCAAGTGATCATATGCCTACATTTAATCCAAATTGTCCTATAACAGAAAGATCAGCTTTAGATGACTTAGTCTCAAAAATTGTTGATGAGGATCAGTACAGTAACAATGGAATGTCTGAACATCCAGAAACATTTGCCTTGTATTCAAATAACGATGTATTTTCTTCATTTGATGGGTAGGCATAGTGTTTTTCTACATATTTTAAATATCAGACAATTTATTATTGTAATATTAGATAATGACTTGATATGTTAGCTAATCAAGAATGTGTTTGCTTTCATTTTTACACTTTTTTAATCCTATACGAGGGCCGGCTGATAAGTACAAATAAATCCTAAGTAAGATTCTTGATCGATTGTCGAATTTTCGTGTCTCGTTGTATTGGGCAATGTGACGTCACCTATTTGATTACAGTGTATAGATGCAGGTTGGAGTTGGCGGCGCGACGTGCTTGATCACTTCAGGATAAGATAAAATTTTACCTGGTATTGTATTTAAATGAATTATTGCAAAATTTCCTTCTTGATCTTCGTGAGACGTTTAATAATCTATATTACTTCAATGGTTTTGCTATTACTTCAATTTCTCCAGCCAAAAACACAGTTGATTTTTTTTATCTGTGTATAAGCCAACCCCCCCACTTCAGAAATTTTTTATTGGAGAAAAAAACCTTGGCTTATACACGAGTATATACAGTATTTAAATAAAAGCAAACTTATGAAGAAGTTAACTCTGACCTATCCTATTATTATTTTGTTATGCTCTCTATTAATTATTATTATTTTCATTATGATTTAATGTATTATATTTTAGTTTAAGAGTTAATTCACTTTCCACGTTCTCCATCTCATCAGTTAGCATTATGAATTATGGACTGGATATCCATCTTCCAAACAAACTCTCTCAGCTCTTGACATCATCTAATCTTAATAATTTTCCACTGATCTGATGTGAGAATATAAGAATGAGCTCTTATTGATGTTTTGTTCAGTACATAATTAATTTGTAAAGAGGATGGCATGAATTGATTGCTCTTTAAACTAAGAAATTTGAATTTGTGGCACAATATTATGTAAATGAAGCAAGCTCAGGACTGTAAGTCACTAGTATAAAATATATAAGCATCAACTGACACAGCGAGGTGTTCATATTGCAGTAGAGCTGATTAGTGACAAATAACTTTCTTGTAAAGATCGACAATGACTTAAGTTTGTATCAGAAGTGGAGGTATTAGAATTAATTAATATTTAAAGTTATATTATTTGTGAATATTTGATTTTTGGATATTTGAAATTTGATTAAATAAGTTTTGTTGATAATTTGATTTGATTCTTTATTATTGCTTAAATAAAGCTTGGTTATACTTTTGTAAGTGTTTGAGTCAAATAAATTTATATTTTTAATGTATAAATAAACTTCCACTTGTATTAATGGTATAAAAATAAATCAGCCTTATTCGAAGTGGAAAAAATTTATAAATTATTAGTATTCTTATAAAAATTACAAAAAACACATACTTCTGGTAAATGAATAATAAAATTAAAAACATTCTTCTTTTCATAACAAAAAATTAACTACACAGAAAATAACAGTCTCAATACAAAAAATATCAAAAATGACTATATAGATACAAATGTCAATATAATGAATAATATTAAATAAATAATTTTATTATTTATATGAATTTTTTTGCAGAGTGAAATTTTTAATAAATCTCTCATAAAATATTGTTATGAAATTCTTCACAGGAATTGAAAAAAATTGCACTTAACTTGTAATATTGCTTTTAACATTTTTGTGCTGAGCTGCATTTTTTCTGAAATCTAAAACTTATTCACCATTGAAAAACTTTTCATTGCACTATTGGTGCATGACAAGCATATGCAAATTCAATTATTTTCTTAATATTCCTGAATGATATGTTGTCTGTATCAAAGTGATTAAATATTTCTATCCACCTTGCATCAATGATGTACAATGAATGGTAGATACTACATATCCATTTTTTCTTTTAATTTGAATTTTAAATCAGCTATTTCTGTAACAACCTCCATAGTAATATTTTTATCATCTTCAATACTTGTCATATGTAAGTAGAAACATTTATTGCCAGTTAATACCAATAGTGCCATCTAATATGAAGTAGAGGGAACAGCAATTTTGTACCATTGCGAAAATGTTAAAAAGGTTACATGTCTAATCCGGAATATTTTCCAGAACAGGTTTTATTGTGGGACAAACTACTCAAATCTGGGATAGTCCCATATAATCCGGGATGTCTGGTCACTTTATTCATGAAGTACAGTAACACCCCCGCTTAACGCTGCTCTATTTATCACTGTTTCAATATAACGCAATTTTTTTATTTCTATATTTTTTATTGATTCACTTTGGCATGACTTTTCAAATTGTTATATTCACATAAATTTGAAATGACACAAATTTGTTGCTTTGATACTCCTATGCCATCTTGCTGTGTGTTTGATATCACTGCAGGGCAGTACATTTGAAAATCTGCTGCTCTCACAGTTCATATTTATGATCATCATCAATGTTATTTTACAGTAATAAAAATAACAATTATCCCATTTTAGTTTCAACCTGAATGCTGCCACTTTGAACTATAGTTTCTTGAAGTTAGGACATTTTTCTTTCATCAATATTTTTTATTGTTTATAGTTTACTGCAATCTGATTACTGCCTTTTTTCTTAAAGCTTTATTTTTTAATTTTAAATTTTTTTTCTAATTTAAAAATTTTTTTTATACAAATATACAATATTAACAATAAAAAATGTTTATAATTAATATAATACAATAGTAATAATACATGTTACAAAATAAAATTAAAAAGATGGTACGTATATTTTTTTTATTCATAACCTGTTTCACGTACATATTAAGATTGATCTGGTTTAATGTTGTTTCATTTAGTGCTTGGTTTTTTGGAATATATCCCCTGCATTAAATGAGGTCTTACTGTAATAGGAAATATTTACTCTTCAAATCAGGCTTAGATATACACATTGACCATTAGTCTAGAATTGTCTGTCTTTAAAATTAATGTACCTTGCTTAACACACAAGTTTTCTTGTCCCAATTAATAAATTACAATGTAAATATAATTGTATATTTTTCTATGATTCCTTTCTTAACATTTGTCTATTATTATTATTATTATTTTTTAATTTTTCTATGATTCCTTTCTTAACATTTGTCTATTATTATTTTTTTTTTTTTTTTTAAATAAGTTTTATTAAAAGTTTAATTAGATGAGTATTATTATAAAAATTTTTAATCGTAATTCAACATTTACTTAGGATATTACATGATCCAAATAACCCTAACCAGCCAAATTCCCCCTAGTGATTTATTTTTGAATTTACTGCCAAATTAATAATTATTATTGATTAATTTATGCTATGGTGCCACCATCTATTGGATTAATAATGAATTATTTATATTTAGACTAAGGTGGTGCCATCTGTTATTTAATAATTAAACTATAATTTTTACTAATTTCCCAAAATTAAAAGTGTGCCCGCCCAAATTTGCTATGAGAGCTCATGGCTATGTTTAGCCCATTCGGGATTGCTGCTATCGGTGTAAGTCCAATAATTTTTAAATTATATATACATCCCGAAATTGGAAAGCTGCCAATGTCTTGGTAGTCTAACTGGTTAAGGCGTTGTGATGGTAATCCGAAGATCCTGGTTCAACTCGAAGCCAAGGTAAATTTTTAATTTCGAAAAATTATTAAAATTATAGTTTAATTATTAAATAACAGATGGCACCAATTTAGCCTAAATTTAAATAAATAATTATTAATCCAACAGATGGTGGTACCATAGTATAAATTAAAAATAATTATTAATTTGGCAGTTATTTTAAAAATAAATCTTTAGGGGGAGTTTTGCTTGTTAGCATTATTTGGATAATGTAAATCCCCTAAGGAAATGTTGATTTATGATTGGTTATCTGACTTGAGCAAAGTCTGTCTGCCCAAATTTGCCAAGAGGGCCTGTGGCTATGTTTAGCCCGTTCGGGAGCACTGGTATCAGCGTAAGTTAGATAATATCTAAATTATATACATTCTGAAATTGAAAATCTGCTGATGTCTTGCATAAATAAATCAATAATAATTATTAATTTGGCAATTAATTCAAAAATAAATCACTAGGGAAATTTGGCTGGTTAGGGTTATTTAAAAATTTGGATTTTAATCTATTAATAAATCCAAAATATTTTTATGAAATGCATATTATCTTCAAAAAATTTTCTATAAATATCTGTTTTATTTATTTACATTTATGCTACAGTATATTAACAGTTTGAAAATTATTAATGATTTTATATTTCATACAAAATTATTGTATTTAAAGTTTGTTATAAACCCTCGTATTATCATCAAAGTATGGGATAATCACAGTTTGTGATTCAGTGCAATTATTATTATTATTTTTACAACAACAGATAATTTGAATTGCACAAAAGAAGTGCTTTTGCTTTTCCATTAAACTAATATATTTCCTAATATAATATATTCCTAACAATATAATAAACAGTCGAAGTTGGTTATAAGGGAATCGATGGGACTTACACTCTTTTGTCCCTTATAAGGGATGTCCCTAATATCCAAATGCGCAACAAATCAGCATGTCGTTCAGTGGGCAAAGTAAACATTAAAGCATTTTCAACTAGGGTTGTTATTTCAGTTTTAACCAAATATCGGTTATTTGAATTTGTGTAATTATTCAATTACCGGTTATGGATCTTGAATCTGCAGTATACATAAAATGGGAAATAATTACTATTAGACATTACCCGCTCATATAAATGAGCAGAACTCTTGTCATTTAATCTCATAAACTTGGAGTACAACTCTAAAACTTCTACGAACTTATATAACAAATAATTAGGTGATGCCATGTTTTAGGATGCAGCACCACCTGTGGATTTTGTCATTTTAGAGGAACTACAATTTTAATTTAATTTGTATTCATTGATTTTTAAATTATTAATAATGACAAAAAATTTTGCAATTGGGGAATAGAGAGAAAGAAAAAAGCAACAAATTGGCTTTTTATGATGATTTTATTTTTAAATAAATTACACTGATGGATAGCCAGAGTAAAGCAAGATGAAAAGTAGATCATCATAAGGGAGAGCATAGCAAAATAAAAAATTATTTCCCTTATAGCCAAATATTCCATTATTTCTGAAGCCACTATATCCGACGAAAAATATACACAAAACATGGGTTTTTCGCGAGAATCGAACACATTTTTCTCTTATATCCGAATTTCCCTTATAGCCGACTCCCTAATAACATCTTCGACTGTATTTGGTAATACTTTTATCAAATCAAACTCGAATAATTCATGACTATTATTTATTAACCTTTACCGTTCCTTTTTTTTTTTATAGAGATGTGCCCTTTTATTATCCAAAACAAATGAAATTTAATATTTGATATTTTGCTATAACTTTTAATTTTTCAGCAAGAAAAAATTGGATTTTGTTGCCCATATATTGTCCTAATATCATTTTTTAATTTTAGATTAACAATCAAAAGAAAAAAATTATGAAATTATTATGCCTAATTTGCATATATAAATTTTATGCATTTTTTCAAATTAACTTTTTCTGCATCGAACAAAGAAAATTTTTATTTACTTGAATTCTTGATCATATTCTGCATCTAATAATACTAAATACTTCATAATTCTAAAAAACTTTTCCAACTAACGAAGACAATTTATATTGTAATTTGACACTGTTAAGCGTAATCTGATAACTCGTGTAAATAAACAATCATATTCGCCCTCCTGGCCTACCCTTCAAATATTTGTGTAGGTATTCTACTACACAAATATTTAAAATAATTGTTTATTAGCCATTTTTCTTCCTATTTCTTAAAATGATGTGATAAATACTTTTTATTTTATAAGAAGCATTAGTATGTATAAGAATGTCGACTTTTTTGAAAATTTATTTTTTTAATAAATATTGCTATAATTTGTATATGTAGCAATCATCCTGCCATCTGTATGCCAGATTTAGCACTGATTTTTGATAAATTACCATCCTGCCATCTGTATGCCAGATTTAGCACTGATTTTTGATAAATTATTGCTTTTATACGTTTTTTACTCAAGATTAGTCTCAGAGCCTTTTAAAAAATTTTTATACATTTTTACTCAAGATTAGTCTCAGAGCCTTTTAAAAATGGCGGATGGTCCTTTTTAAAGGTTTTTTTATTCAAGATTTGTCTCAGTGCCTTTTAAAAATGGTGGATGGTAATTATTTCTCTGTATTAGTTCTAAATCATATTTAATTATTTTGACAAAAATAATAATATATTAGTATTTTCAAACAAAGGAGATACGTTATCACAGCTCTCCCCTTAGTCAACATAATGTAACTAGCCTGTAGCCTGAGGTCAAGCAGTTGACCTTGGATGGATGCTGTTTGACAATAATTATGCACCCCTAGCTACTAGTTACCTGTTTCGACTGCAGATAACACAAAAATTATTGTTTAAATTTTTGTGTTATTTTTAAAATATAACTAATGTAAACAACGTCTACAAATTACTTGTTTCGACTGCAGATAACACAAAAATTACTTTATTATTTAAATTTTTGTGTTACATTCAAAATATAACTAATATAAACAAACAATCAGCTGATTTCGAAAAACCATTAGATATCATTATAACTAATATAAACAAACAATCAGCTGATTTCGAAAAACCGTTATTAACTAATATAAACAAACAATCAGCTGATTTCAAAAAACCATTAGATATTAACTTAATATAAACAAACAATCAGCTGATTTCGAAAAACCGTTAGATATTTTATTGTATTGTTTAAATTTTTGGGTTATATTTAAAATATAACTAATATAAAACAATCATCTGATTTCGAAATCCGTTGGATATTTCCCACCATAATCTAGAGCGCCGATTTCCACATCGATCGTCAAGTGTGGAATTGGTTGTTTTGTTTCTCTGATAAATAGAAATTTATATATTTTTAAATAAAACTAATTTATCAGATTTTATGTATGGAAAAACAGCAAAATCATGTTATTTGGAAAGGGCCAAACTTTCCCAAATTATAATTTATTGGATCAAAATATCGGTAAAGGTCAAACTTTCCCAAATTATAATTAATTGGATCAAGATATCTGTAAAAAAGAAGTAAGGATAAACTAAGAAGGAAATATGGAACATGATAGAGCAAGTCGGACAAACTGTCTTTGAATTTTTGACGGTCCAAAGATCACAAATGTATTAATTGATTCGGATTAAATTCGAATTAAAGGGTTAATTAAAAATTTATTAAAATATCCACTTAAAATCAAATTTTTGGTTAATACAACAAAAATATAAAGAATATGATAAAATTTGATATTTTAACCATTTTTTCTCGATTTAAGCAAAAATAATGAAGTTATTGGTTTTTAAACTTTGGTGAGCACTGCAAGGAGGAAGAGAGCAGGCTGGCAAAAGGCCAGTCAAGCACATGTTAAACAGTCAAGGGGTAAAGGTTAATACTGAATAATTTTTGTTTTAGCCTATATAATGACAATTTGCTAAACAAATTATTTAAAAAATCAGTAATATTATTTTATTTATTTAGGACTAATTTTAAGATTATTTCAGGACATATATATATATATATATATGCTTATACAGAAAAACCTCAGCTGGTGGCCAACCTGCAAGCCGCCACCTAAGCATATTGTGGGATTTTTAAACTGTATAAAATGGCCATCTGTGTTCCATGGCCAGTGATATATTTAATTTTAATATCTTGTATGCAATATCTACTAGATGGCCAACAAATCGTGTTTTGATCAGAAATGCCAGATGGGCTCTAGATCTCTATCAGCTGAGCATTCTAAAGTAAAAAATCCCAAAAACAGGCATTAATTAGTGATTTCTTTCCTTAAATTATATAACTATCTGAAACTATGTCATAAACTTTGTATTTTAAACTTTGATGATTAATAAAGAAATTTATAGCTAACAATGTCTGGTGGCCACAATCTCAGCTGCTGGAAGCTGGCCACTTAGCCTCCTAGCACAGGTTTTCTTGTATATCCTAAACTAATCTTGTTGATAAAATTTAAATCTAACCTTTTAATGATAAATGCATATTACAGAAAGCCTTTAACAAGAAGAGTTTATTGTTAGAAATGTTTTTGACTTCTTAGTAATCTTACATCAGGCTGCATATCATAGACAAAAAAAAGAAATCGTATATAAGTAAAAAATATATAAAATACATGTCATCACAACAATTACTTATAAACTAAATTAATTAATGAAGATCTACATCAGTAACAAAATAAAATAATACCAATATAATTGAAACAATCAACAAGTAAAATGTAATAATACAATATCATAGCTATTATATACAAACTACTTAAATTAGTTAAAAATCTACATTAATGAGGGAAAATCAAACTAAAAGTAGCAATAAAAAGATATTTCCAACTAAATCCATATCATTTCAGTGGAAATCAGACTTATTAAAGTTCAAAATATGTTAATAAAGAACATTTGCATGTTTTTTATATATATATTTTTCAGTTTGTATAACACTAGTAAATAATGTATTCTAGAATATTTGCTTTAATAAACTGACCAAATATGTACTACTACTATGATTTGCAAAGATACCTTTTGTTTTTATAAAGAAACAATTGCTTAATTGATCAGTTATCCACTATGGTCTGTTTAAATCAATTTTTATATACTATATGAAATAATTTATAATCTCTGATTCATATCTTTAAAAAATTTTCTTATGATACTGGCTCCTCAAATTGTTTTGATAAAAATACTTCTATAATTCAGATTATAAAATTCAGTTTAATGATACAAATAATAGATTGTTTTATAAAACTTATTCTTTTTCTTTGGTTGCATTAGATAAATTTTCATATCATATTCAGTGTTGTATATATCTGATTTTATATTAAGACAAAATTCGCTTTTGCTTTCTAGATTGTGAAATCCAGTATTTAATTTAGGTTGATGATACAGGTATCTGCAATCTACTTATATTTTTCAAAAACTTTTGCAATTATATTAAACTTATTAACTTTATAAACAATAATTCATTATGTTCACAATCTCTAATATAATACACTCTGTTGCAAAAAGAAAAAAAGCTCACGTCTAAAACATAGAACTGTGAAATTTGGGATACAAATGCCTTTCAAATGGATATACAAATGATTAAAATTTTATTGTCACTGAATGTACAGGGCATTTTGAAATGGTAAGAAAGAATTTTGGGCCAATATAAGGGGCAGCATTTGTAAGGATGGATATATCTGACTAATTTTGCTGTTTTATTACATTATGTAGTCTGTGAAGATTCATCTACGATATATCCATCTCCAATGAGTAGCTGAGTGAGTTTGAGGGAGGCCAAGTCATAAGCTTAGATTTGTATTAATTTTTTTTTTTGCAACAGAATGTGTATTTTATATCATTATGTAAATATGACCTGTGATGACATTTTGTCATTCTATGTGGAAAATATTAATCTGACCAATGTAATCATTTAAATAATTTAATTATTTTGTGTATATTTGTTTAAATAAAATAATTATCATAATAAAAATATAATTAATATGGTTATAATAACTTCTATTTAAATGTTTTTTCTTTTAAATTCTAATTTTCATATATTAGATTTATTTTTGCAAACAATTTAGCAGAATGAAAACTTTAGAGAACTACATAAATTTAAGAAATTTGATGAAAGTTTTATAATTTTTAAATGATAAGCAAAGTCATTATTATTAGCATATTTATATATATATATGCATGCATAATAATTAGCATATTTGTTGCCATATTAAGCTTAAATTCGAACATCACTTTGCAATTTGCTGTTTGAAAATTCAAAATCAAATGGCAAGGAATAGTTTAAATAAATAATAATCATCATAAACAATTCTATTATAGTATGTATTATTATATTTATTTAAATATTTTTGAAATGTTTTAACATTAGTGAGTAAAATGGTAGTAACAAACATGTGCTATTTTACCTATTGACATTAAAGTATTTTCAGGAAAACAAAGAACTAATCAGAAAGTTTTATATTAGAATTAACAAGAAACAAGTTTTTGATTTATGAATTTTCACTTAATGCACAATTTTTAAAGTCCTAGATACAGCAAAACAGGTTGGACTGCTACAGTATTTCCTTTCTTTTTTTTTGTTTTGCAATAACTACAATCACAGTTTAAAGAATTAGAAAGTACTATTGGACAAATTTTGACATCACCTGAAGGAGCTGATATATCAAGTGAAGTTGAATAAATGGTAAAATATACATATTTATAATTATGTATTAATATATAACTAATTTTATATATACAAGATGATTCTTACAAGGTACATGATATATAGGTTTCTCTTGAATAAGAAGATAAATTGGACATTAAAAATTGTTCGTTAGGTGAAAATTTATAAACCAAACATTCATTTCTCATTAATTCCAATATAAAAATTTCCAACTGGTTCTTGGGTACCAAAAAGTCACTACCATTTTATCTGTTGTTGATAAATCATTCCAAAAGCATTAAACATTAATATAATAGATCCTAATACTTCTTAAAAACTCTTAATTATATTTATAATAGAATTTTAATAATTTCAAATAATTTTTTCAGTGATAGTCCTGATGTCTATGATTGAGAGAATTCTAATTTAATAATAATAATGTTTTGAAGTATCACCCTGCTATCTGGAAAGGTGATTTTTCAGCTACCTAGACAGCAGTTCTCAACCACTTGTGCACCATTGGTGGTAAGCATACCAGCAATGCTGCTCAAGACTTGACTAGTGGTACATATATAATCTTGACTTTCTGTTTGTATACAAGGCATATATTTTTTTGGTGATACTGAAATTTTTGAGTTTTGATTTTGATGGTACATATTTATGAAAAGATTGAGAAGTGCTGACCTAGATATTATAACATTGGAATGATAACCAATGATCCATGGTTTGATTGTGGGCTGAAGAAAGTTTTTTCTTCATATAAATTAATTAAAAATTATAATTCAATTCTTAATTCAGAGATGGTACTAACACTAGACCAAATTATTTTAAATTACAATAGAAGCTGCTTAATAGGATCACTTTGGGACCTATCTGTTTTGATAACAATAACCGATTGATAACATTAAGCAGTGCAGGTCAAAAAAGTATAATTTTTGATTTTTTTTTTATTATATAGTATATACTGTACTTTGCTGTTATATACAGTGTAACTCAAATTCATTGTTTTTGTCAGGACTCCTGAAAAAACTATGGATACAAGAAAATGATAGATGTGGGGATATAAAAAAATAAAAAAAAATGAAAATTAGATTAAAAGATAATAATAATACAAAGCTCTATAACTGATCAATGAATACTTATTGAACTTTATACTGTATTTTATGTAATGAATTAAGGAAAAAGTGAAATGAAATGATTTACACTTAATGTTGCCAATTCCAGTTTACGGAATGAAAATTAGATTAAAAGATAATAATAATAATAATACAAAGCTCTATAACTGAGCAATGAATACTTATTGAACTTTATACTGTATTTTATGTAATCAATTAAGGAAAAAGTGAAATGAAATGATTTACACTTAATGTTGCCAATTCCAGTTTACGGAAAATCATGAAGAACTACAGTACTAGTAAGAAAATTCGTGTCAAAAATAATTTTTAATTTTTTTCAATAAAGGGAATTATAAAGTTGTTAAATCCTATATCAGCTATTTTAAACTATATATTTCATCATCAAAAAAAAAAAAACATTATAAATTGCCAGATCTGGGCAACAGTAAAGCTGCGCCATTTGTAAGGGCAAGACGTGAGGTGAAACCACCTAAAGGTGCTGAAAGTTTTGAAAATCAGTCATATTTGTCTGTATGAATTTTTATTAAATCAAAAACTTACGTTGTTCTAATAATTATTAATTAAAAAATATACACAAATCATATCTTTCCATTTAGTCAAAATCTGCATTATTTAAACTGGTGGACCAAGTTTTTATCTTCAGATTTTCTCATTTTTTGCCCAAATTTTGGTGAAAACAAAGCAATAAATGAACAATTAACAAATAATAATATTTATTTTAATAGATTTAACCAATCTTTTAGTATTATTTGAGATATATTTTTTTAGTTTTAAATATGATATTTTATAGCAGTGTATTGATTCTGATGACAATAACCGAAATTCTGATTACTATAAGTGGAGCTTTCATAATGCATTTTAATATAGATGATTCAAGGACCGTAAATTTTTGATGATGATAAATGCTTGATAACAATATCTGCGATCACAATAAGTGGTCTTTACTGTATTAAAATTCCATTATAATCAATAATTTTTATGCAGTGTTAGAATCTATTTGATTATTATCCTTTCAGTTTAGGCTTAAAATTTTATATAATAGTTTATGATAGTTATTACTTATTTAGTCTATTTCTTGTGATTCACTTTTAAATTTTCAAGCCACTAAGTGCCAAGTATTTTTAATTAAATCTGATATAGCACAATAATTGTGGTTTTATTTATTAGTTAAAAATTGGAAAGTTTTTTTTATCAAATATTCTTATAAATTTGTCATTCTCAAATTCTTCATTCTGCTAAATTAGTTACAAAAAAACTAAATCCAATTTTCTGAAAGTAAGTATTGAAATTTCTTTTATTCTCTGTATTAAAAATACATTAATTTTTGATTTTATTAAAATTATTAGGTACAAAATAATTTACTTGCCATATATACTTGTATATAAGCTGAGAAATTTTTTCCAAATAAAAAATACTTTGAAGACAGAGTCAACTTATACACTTGGTAATCAAAAATTGAAAACCTCTTACAAGATATGATTATGATGCAACTGAATCAGTGAATCTTACTGTCACATCTTTGTACTGTCTGTACAATCCAGCATATTTAATCTTAACAAAGATCATTATTTTAGTGATTCTTACATTTTTTTTAATTATGTGAATATGTATAACTATATATTAAATACGTACAAAAATATTAATTTCATATTAGATACTGCAAAAATACAATGAAAATATATAAAGCAATCTAGTTACATTGTCTTTGCATTAGTAGTATGTTGTATGATAGTAGCTGATGCATAATATTTATTTATGTGAGGCCTGCGGCCCGCAGAGCCCGCAAAATAACAAATGAGCGGTTCTCAACAGGCGAATGGCCTATGAGCGGTATGTGTGGCGTCGATAAAGATGAGTAGGAGATGCTAGACACAGACGGACTCAGAGACAACGTTCGTATAAACAAACATCTTCCTTTATTAAGGAGAGAGATTTTACATTATTTCAATCGACAAAAAAAAAAAATGCGTCGGAGGACAAATACCTTAAGTTGTACTGGAATTTCTTCGATAATTGACACTGGGTCAGATGGGTCTATCACTCTCTTCTCCTCCTTCAGAACGTCAAGGTGGTCTTTCCTTCCAAGGACGAAAAATTCTTTCTACCTGAGGAGTTAGTCCTGGTAGGTCAGCAACACAGACGATCGTTAGGCGATTATTACGAAGGAATTATTCGGTACTTCGTTTTTCCAATTGAATGTTGAGTCGGCAGTCGGAATGGCACAGTCTAACCAGGATCTTAGAGAACTTAGTTTGTTATAGAAACGGGTGAGATGCAATCAGTTCACTGCAGCAGGAAGTTCAGTTGCTTCCTTCGATAATCGAAGACCGACTCTCTCGACGGGCAGAGACCGACTGACTTTCTTGGTCTGGATTCCCAGTCTCTCCCTCTTGATAAACACAAACAATTATATTTCTCCCTTTCCTGGGAAGTTGGCACTTTGACCTCTGTCACATAATTTCATGAAACTCCTCGAACACCTGCACAACACTAGAGTTCTTGTACGGTCTGTAGTCGGAGTGTTTATTATTCTTTACGGGGGATAGTGGAGATCGGGGTATTCGGGACCGGCCGGACAAAGGCCACTCTCACCCGATAATGACGATAAAATTGTCGGGTTCGCTAAGTTACGATCGGGTGAGAAGTGACATTTTCCAGCGGCCCTAGCCCTCAGACCACACATTTATAAAAATGCCTATTTCTTTTCAGTTCCATTATTGAAAATACATTTTTTAATGCATTTAAAAATATTAATTTATTGAACATTTAACAAATAAGATCAGGAATCTGTAAATATATATTTTTTAATGAGTAAATATAGTTGTTACTAATGCATGTGTCATCATTTAATATTAAATAGAAATAAAATGATCTCAAATATTTCTGATAAATAATTTGCGCATTTTCAGCTAATTGTGATCATTTAGAAAATATGGGATAATTATTTGCCTTCTAATAGTGATGTGTGCTGATCAGTTTTACACTCCTATCAATTGCAGCAAAGTTCCATTATATGTTTTGATTTTGATTTTTTATCATTTAAACTTTAATATTTTTTGTCAAGATTCATAAAAGATAAGAAATGTTATTATTTCTTTGATATTTTCTGCTGATAAACATTCCAATAAAATTGTAGAGAAATGTACTGGATGCAACATAATACAATTTCATCCTGCTCTCTAATTCAGCATTTTCTTTGCATTCATTGCAACATTTCAATGCCATGAATCTAGAATTTTATTGTTTATTCCAATAGTGAATTAAATTTTGAAAATTTTAAAAATTATAAAAGAATTATCTATTTTTTTCAATGGATATCATATTTTTCTAACACACAAAAAATAGGTTTCACATTTTTACTGACTCAAATTTTAAAATAGGATTTCAGCTAATACATAAATATATATGGTGTTTAAATAATTGCATTGGATAGATGTAGCATATTCAAATAGAATGATAAAATATCGTCATCATTCAAAAGTTATATACAGATAAAAAAATATGAGGAGTTTAGACACAAAATTCACATTCTGTAATTTTCAAGATTTGGTAAATTTGAGAAAACCTCACACAAGTGCAGATTTGGAAGAATTGCATGGATTTTTTATTTATATATTTCTTTTACATGATAAGAAATAAGATAATCAATATTTATTGCAAAAATGAAAGAAAACATGGTAAGTCTGTATAATAATTTGTTTATCCTCATAAATTTTTTAAAGTGAAATATCTCAAAAGTCTGTAATGAAATTTTATAAAACTTTTTTATTTGCATTTCTGTGAGTTACACTTAGAATTTAAGACTGTCTAATATTTTTTTAGAATACACATTCTAAAAAATATTCAAAATTACAAATATCAGAAAAACTTTATAACTTATTCAACAGATGACACGATGTTTCTGTTATATTAGCCTGGAATGTTTGCTTTCTGGTGGATTAAGTTACATCATTACCATATTTTTCAGACAATAATTTTGCATAATTTAATACTAAATATAATAATTTGATATATAGTACTTTGATACTATATATCAAAGTACTATATACTTTGATATATAGTAGATATAGTTAGTAAGGATATATACACAAAATAGTGTAGTATAAAATAACTCAAAAATCATCAAGTTATACCAGCTCTAGATCTAGGGTGAGGTGAGTGAGACAGTCACCTCAGGCGAAAATATGAGGGGGCGCGAAAATTCAATTGTAATTTCACACACAAGTTTAATTATATTTATCTTGACAATATTTTGTGCTGTAGAGTTGGTCTACAAAGACATTATGGTATATTTTTCTAATGAATAATACTTATCAAGGGAGAGAGAAATCAATGTTAATTAAATTGATTAACTGATAAACAATTATTAATGATTTTGCCTCATTGAAAGCAAGAAAAATTAAACTATAGTTCATATTTATTATATTAAACAGAGTTCATTTTTATTATATCTATTATAAATGTATTTTTTGGTAGTATTTTGTTAACTTTATTGGTTTTTTCAAAAGAAAAAAGTTTTTTGTATGTTTTTCAGTGACTATGTATCTGATATCATTACATTCCCAGTTCCAAAATATTACAATATGTTTATGTATTAAGGCACATGAGTGAAGAGCAGAAAGAGGGTGCCATTTTCTAATGTAGCCTCAGGTGATAAAATATCTAGATCCGGTGCTGAGTTTATACAAAATAGTTTCCATTTTAATGTACCAGTCGTGTAAAACTTCAGAAGTCTACTTTGCAAAATCATAAATTTCAATGCTATCAATAATTCTAAAGGTTCCTAATGGAATGACTTTGCAATAATTCCAGAGTCCATCTAGCAGGATTTTTAACAGAAAACTAATTTCGAAAATAATAGTTATTCTAACAATAATAACCAACTGGAACTTCATAGTTGTTAAAGAAAATCAGAAACATATGTTATAATCAAAATGACAAAAATATGTTAGCATACTTAACTAGAAATAGAATAACTACCAAACAAATAAATTAAATAATAAATAGTTTATTAATTCCACAAAAACATTTAACAAACATTATTATAACAATAAAAAAACACAAGTTAGCAAAATAAATTTTAATTATGAACCAAAAATCCAAAAAACAACACTAAATTTATTAAACAATAATTCAAATAATAAAAAAGCCTTAAATTAATTAACTATTAAGCCTCCATTCATGCTATAAAAAATACTTAATTTACTAATTGACAATTCATAATATTATTAAGCTTAGTTTGTTGCTTAAATTCCACTGATCTCAAACTCAGTCAAGGCCAAAATTCTTATTCATATCAACACTAATCAGGGGATTAACCTTTTCAAATTAACCAAACCAATTCAGTCAAACACTCCGTCATTCAAAGTCTGAATTAAATTTTATTAACGATTATTTTTGAATTAAAGCAATGGTGCCATCATCTGTTGATTTAATAATTAATTAAATTAAATTTAGAATTAATACTAAGGTGGCCATCTAGTAATTAATGATTATACTATAATTTTTAAAATTAATTTTCTCAAAATAAAATTTTGCCACCGCACCAGACTCGAACCGGGATCTTTGGGATAGCACCCCAATGCCTATTTGATTTAATAATTAATTTAATTAAATATTAAATCAACAGATGATGGCACCATAGCTTTAATTCAAAAATAATTGTTAGTAAAATTTAATTCAGACTTTGTCTGCTAGGGGAAGTTTGGCTGAATTGGTTTGGTTAAAGCCAAAATTCTTCTTATAAGTGACTTACAGGATGGGCTCACACTCAAGCTCATTTACATAAATCTATCAGACAATTTATATTTTCTCTATTCACAAACTATTACTGACAATCGTGTCATTCATCTTTACAATTACAATATTTAGCATTATAATGTTTTACAATTCCATTGAAAAGTGACAACAGACCAACTCAAATAAAACACCTAATAAATAAATATAATAGAAAATAAATACATATAAAGAAAAGATTTGGTTTGATTCTTCACAACTTGAGATATTTTTGATCAATTGGTGTCACATTTAAAATTAATGATTTATGGAAAAAGATATTTTTTATGAGGTAAATAGTCTGAAAGATTGATTTCTTTAACTATTTACATTTTAATTTCCTTAATGATATTCTCAATTCATGTTCAGAGTTGTTATAATAATGTAGATAACAGAAGTTGTTATAAAAATGTAAATAATAGAAATTTTTCAATACAAAACTTCTACTTTAAATTTAAAAATCTATTACATTTTAATAAATTGTATTGAATTTTAATAAAAAACTTAAAATTATTTTAAAATTTTTCACGAAAAATAATGGTGATTTTTGTTTTCTGAATATCTTTAATGTTCTTGTGATTATAAAAAAATGTGACAAAATTTATACATAAGGCATATCAAGTCACAAGTTTCAGACTGCTGATTTATATGTTTCTTTTTATCAGTTAGGTTTGTGAAATCATGATGTTTAACACAAGGAAATAAAATTGAAACTTCCTCTTTTTAATCTATGCAACCATTTTCCAGTTTGATAACATTATCAAATCAGGAAACTTCAGGGATGGTGGTTTCACTCACTACCCCTGAAATTTATTGACTCAATTAGCATGATTACATAATCCCATCATCTACTTGCTTTGATTGTTATTAATTTAAATGTATTATCAAAATAAGTATTCCTTAAATTTTTTCTAAGAAATGTCCCCTTAAATGCAATCAATTGCCATGTCAAAATTAGGCAGTTTATGGAAAAGTTGCTTCTCACATTTCACCTCCAACAATTTGTCTCCCACATTTCACCCCAAGCACGTTTCATCCCCCAGCACATTTTGCCCCGGAACATTTTGCTCCCAAAAGTGTCCCCTTGCATTTCGCCCCTGTAGATAATGAGCAGGATACAAAATTGTAAATATAGTCAACTCTCGATAACTCAATTTTTTATTGAAATCCAAGTGGAGATTTGATGTTAATGGTCTGCAATTATTTACAAATTAAACCTAATTAATTAGGAAAAATTAAAAAAGTGAAATTTGCTTAATTTTCATTTAAATTTTTGTACAATTTATTATGTTTTTTATTGTCTTTCTAAAGATGTAAAAATTTTTCCCGAATTCTTTCATAACTTTTGTTCATTATATTAGATCGGAGAAAACACGATTTTCTATATGAAATCTTAGCCATTCAATGATATGTTTGACATTTTTTGATACTGGCAAGTCTTATGAATAAAATAAGGTATGAATGAAGAAAATTAGATAATATTTTTAAAAAATTATCGATAAAAAAACTCAGTACAGTGTGTAAGTTCAGTCAAATAAATTTATATTTTATTACTTAAACTTTTTTGAGAATTTATTCAATTTTATAAGTTTCTAATATCGAACCAATAATTTATTTTTGTAATATGTATGGGATGATGCCTTTAAAAATGTTTAAAATTAATAAATACGAGTGTGCAAGGCAAAAAGTTAATTATAGTGTAGTTAAATGGTAAAAAGTTAAGAATTTGGAGCATTTTGAACTTCAAATTTTGCATAATTTTTTAAAACCAAAAGCCATAGATAATTGTCCCAGATACTCTAATAAATTGAATAATATCTCTATATACAGATTCAAAATTGATTATTATTTTTTTTTATTAATTTTAAATTCATTAATAGCAATTATTTTTAAAAATGATGTATATATGTTACGGACAAAATGAGCATTATTTATAATGCTCAACTATTATGAATAATGACAAACAAAAATCGGGCATTATAATAAATTTCACATTGTTTATCATAATTTATCACATTGATGGGTCAATATCAATATTGTTATCATATGGTTGGGAAAAGTGATGATAATATCTTTTCATTAATATTAAAAGTGGTAGGGATTGGAGAGGAGAGGAAAATCCTTTAAGTTGATTTTTATGATTTTAACATAATGTTGACAGAATTATACAATTTTATTAATAATACATTTTGTTAACATTAATTAAAACAGTTAATAATAATTACTTTTCAAAAATATTTTAGTTTGTGAAATTTTCACAAATTATTAGTTACAAGCCATATGCAAAGGAATTGCCAAAATAAATTTATTTTAATAATTATTTTAATTATTATATAGTGTCTGCTGATTTATTAAAGATTTTTATGTAATTAATCATATGTAGATGGGGTCTGGAAAATTCGCCCCCTGCATTTCGCCTCCGACAATTCGCCCCCTACATTTCGCCCCGAGAACGTTTTGCCCCCGGATCATTTCGTCCCCGGAACATTTCGCCCCCAGCACATTTCGCCCCCCTGTAGATAATGAATAGGCTACAAAATTGCAAATAATACACCAAGCTTTTAATGATTCTAATTTATTTTATTTTAATATAATAAATGCACATTATTATCGTTTAAAACTCGAATTTATATGCAATACCTCTAAGGCAATCAATCAGAATATGATTTTGAAAAAGTTCGACTATTCTTTTGATATGCATTAGTTCATTCTGCATTTTAAGTTAGGAGATAAACTAAAAACCGAACTATTGTTGGCTACAGACAACACAAAATCAACAGACGAAGAACCAACCCCAATGAAAAGTAACTCCTCGCGATATTCAATTCGCATTGCGAGTTTC
>AYEL01086103.1:0-13470 GCA_000484575.1 Olivierus martensii
TTATTATTATTGTAATAATAATATATATTTGAAAAATTTTTTTGTAAAATTCAAATCATCTTATAAATGGATAATTGGATCTTTTGAAATAAATAATTTTTATAAGTATGATATATTTGTTATTTTTAGTTTTGAAAATTGTTAATGAATCCAATTATTTGTTTTTATATGTTTTTATTGTTATCTTAAGCATTTAGTTTATATGAGAAAAAAATTAGTCTATACATATATGATTTTCTAATTTACAGTTGATTCACATTAAATAAATTATATTTTATTTAAAATGCTTTAAATGTAATTTTTTTCTTTTTAAGTTTTCCATACAACAATATGTGGTCAGGTGGAAACTACAATATTGGGAAGAAAAGAATTTCACAAAATTATGGTATTCAAAATACTCTAAATTATGGTGATTCTGGATCTAGTGACAAAACTGGAAATTTTAGGAATTTCACAAATGATTATTATGAACCATTTTTCAATACAGAAAATGATGTATCAGTATATCAAGGAAAAGGAAAATTATATACACAGGTTAGTGATTTCAAATTGTATAACTGGAAATTAAAATACTGGAACACTATGACTTAATCAAACTCCTGTAAATTTGACTTTATGCAAAAACTGTTGATTTTTAAAATATTATTCATATCATCTTTATTAGAACTTAGTTCAATAATGTAATTTTTCACTATATTATTGCTGAGACAGTTATGATGATGATATAATGATGATTAACACTTTGAATGCTAGCCAGAAGTTATTTCTCAATTCATAGTGAACCAAAATTTTAGATATTTACAAATATCATTTGATGCTTCACAATAGGCACATTTTTGGTTTGTGGAAAAAAAAAGTTTTGATGTTTATTTTTCTGAAAAATTAAGAAGAGTTATATAATGAATCAGAACTGAATCTGATATTATAAATCATAAATATGTATCAGAATTGCCATAAATCGTTTTTTTTTATAAATTATAAAAAAAAATTTATGGCAATTTTGTAATATGATACTACAAAAAATGAAAAACTCTTATATTAAAAAATTATTTAAGATGATACAATTACAAACTATTGTTTTTTACTTGGATACATTCAATCCTATATGATAAACAAATCTGTATTGTGAAATATTTGATTGATTAAATGAAATCTTTATAAAGATTTTATGAAATTTATTTATTTACTTATTAGAAAAAGAAAGTTATAGAAAATCAAATTTTCTATGTAACAGGGCAAAATTTGCTTTGTACATTAACAAAGACATCATCAATGCCACAAAAACAAATAGAACAGTGCAAAAATTATGTGGGAATTTTGCAAAACAGTTTTAAAATCACTTTATTAGATAGTAAATTATACAATCTTGTGATAACTATGTCCATATGAGATATGACTACAGCATTCAAGATGTTAACATTACTACCAATATATTAGATCAGTGTTTTCCAAACTGTGGCATACATCCCACTGGGGAGCACAAGTCTATCACAAGGGGTTGAGAAGAATTAACAAAAGCATTATTTTTAAGGCAAACAAGCAAAAAATAAATTCAAACTGCTATAAAAAAAAAAAAAAGAATCAGCAAAAGAGTTATAAATACATATATTCATGTACCCAGAAACCTTCTGCTATAGCTGTTTTAAAATCAAAAATATTGATCTCGTTTACTGATTGAAAAAGAATTGTGAGTAGTGATATCTTCAATGACATCCCAATCTCAGAGAGAATTTGTGTTGAAAAACAAGCCCACCCATCGCATTAAATACTATGTTGTATTAAATATGTATTCTATTTTTAGTTTTTTTTTTATTTTTATTTTTTTTTGTAAGATTTAATTGTATTAAAAAATTATTACACCATAATAAATATATATTTTTAATGTATTGAGTTGTCCGGAAAGTTTGTGCGTTTTTTTAGTTGTTAATTGGTGGTGCTAGAGTACTAAAAACGTGAAAATTATTATTTAGTTTAGTTGTGTCCTTGAAAGATGGCACTGTAAACATAAAAATTTGTTTTGTCAGAATAAAGATCGACAAACTATTGTTAGTTTCGTTTTCGCCATGAGTGTCGATTGAATACATTTGCACCACGTAATGTTATACGAGTTTAAAAAGGGCTTTCTACAGTTAATGCAACAAAAAAACTATGTGAAGATTGTGGAGATGATGCATTATCTGTACGTACCTGTCAAAAGTGGTTTAAAAAATTTTGAGAAGGAAAATATATATTTTTAATGTATTGAGTTGTCCGGAAAGTTTGTGCGTTTTTTTAGTTGTTAATTGGTGGTGCTAGAGTACTAAAAACGTGAAAGAATTACCCACTGTATATGTGAATTAAATTAAAAATAATGAAGATTTTTGTATCTTTTAAAAGTGATTAACAGGTTTAAGTTACGTTATATTGAATACATAAAATGAATCAAACAATGTGCAGCATTCTATACATATGTAAGCAGTGCCCATTAGAGGGGGCAAGAGGGGCAGCTGTCCCGGGCCTCATGATTTTAGGGGCCTCAATTTATAACTCAAATATGCTGTCTACAGAAATATTTTAAATTTTAAAGGATCTTAAAACTATTATGTTGCCGCGGATCTCGCATTTTCTCTGTAAGGTATTGTTTATAAGTATAACAAACATTAGCTATAGAAACTGCTATTTTTTTTTTAAATATTAAATAGTTTTCACCTGCTATTATATCAAAATTAAGAAAATAATTAAAAATATAAATAATTATTCAAAAGAATTCATTACATTAATACAATACGACCAAGAATAAATATTCCAAATCTTTTCTTCTTTAGAATTTGATGAAGAACTTGAAATAATTTTTGATCGCATTATAGAATGCTTACTACATTTTATAAATTATTATTATTTTTTTTTAACGGATCTGAAAAAGTCTTCAAAATATACTTGCTCTTACGTAAAGGCACTTTCATAAAAATTAGTTGAATAATATTATTAATTTCTGATTTATGTTCTAAAAATTTGGTAATCTAATAATAAACATCAGCAATTTTGTAAATTTTAATACTAAATCAATAGTTACAGTTGTTATTTATCTGTTAAAAAATAAGGTATATTAATAACAGATAATATTTATATATTTATGATTATTATTATCTGTTTGTAATCAGAATTTTATTTATTTCTGATCAATAAAATAAAAAATATAAAAAAATAAACGACGGCTTAAAGCATAAGGATAAGGTCAGTTACCTAATGTCAAGTAAATTTAGATCCATTCCCTAAATAACAATTACAAAACTAAACTTCACACTGGTTTAGTCGTAATTCTACGAAAAGAAATTATATTTTTAAATGTTATTTTCAGAAATTTTTTGCGTAAGAAAAAATGTCAATTTAGACAAAAAAAAAATTAACTTTACAAATATATCTATCAATCTAGTGTAGTCATTTTTGTCGTTATTATTGCTTCGATTAGTATAATTTTCAATAAAAAAAAAACTAACTTAGTCGAGGATTGTATAGCATTCTTCATCATTTTTTAAATATCTGAAAGGCAAAAGCTGCCAAAGTCAATTCTCTCTGATTGCTAAGTAAAGCAAAAATAGATACAAAAGGAATAGCTAATATTTAAAAAAAAAAAAAAAATTGTAGAAATTCTTCGTTAGCATAAGAATTTTCAATTCTCTGAATCAAAATTACTGAGAAGATCAGAATTAAAATGTGTTTTATACTTGATTATTTTAAATAAAAAATGATATCTACTTATGTTATACTTTTTTAATTGTAGAAATTCTACGTTAGCATAAGAATTTTCAATTCTCTGAATCAAAATTACTGAGAAGATCAGAATTATACTTGATTGTTTTATACTTGATTATTTTAAATAAAAAATGATATCTACTTATGTTATACTTTTTTAAGCGGAATTAATTATTGGAAATTAATGATTTATAATTCGGATATGAAAAATTAAACATATAAAGTAAAGAATTGAAAATGTGTTACTTTGAATCATTTTATCTTATCTTTTAACCGTGTGGTAGTAAATCAACATTGAAAGAATCATTGAAATAAGGAGCTGAACTGAATTTTTAATGAGAAATTCACTTTCCATAAGAATTTATTTAGATAAACCAATAAAATAATAGACAATTAAGTTATATAAAATATTTCAGTATGAAAGAACAATAAAACTTCTGCCAAAATAATATGAATTTTGTCTTCATTCCTATGTTTATATAATAATAACAATAACAATAAAAAATAAAATTTTGAAACTGAATGAATAAACAATTATTTTTTTATTAATTTTTTAAAAATTTTAAGGAAAAATTTTTCGAAAACTTCTTTTTAGAAGATGCTATATAACTATTGTCTTTAACTAATAACTTTTGAGCTAGTTAAAAGTTTTCATGAAATTTAGTAGTTTGTTCTACCATTAAAAATAATATCGAAGCTTTAATAATTACAGTATTTCACTAGCTTCAACCTTTAAAAGTGTCAGATATTATAAATTTTTAATAAATTTCGAATTTATTGTTAGATTTTTATGAAATTTAGCAGTTGTTTAAATCATTGAATGTAATTTAGATAGAACATAAACTGACCATTTATCTAAAAAACTTAGCCATTTAAAAATGAGAAACATTCGAACTTCGAAAAAATATTGAATTGTTTGATTGATTTTTATGAAATTCAGTAGAGTAGTCAGATCACTAAAATCGAATTTGAGATAGGATTAATTAATCTTTTAAATTAATCCGAGAAGTTCAAACTTTCGACGTTTTCTTAAGATAAGTATGGAATTATTTAATATGATTTTTATGATGTTCAATATAGAGCTTATGCTATGGAAGGTAATTTTTGATTATATATATTTAATCATCTTGAAATTTAGGAAATATTCAGAAAATAGCCAGTTAGTTCTATCAGAAACGTTTAAACAAGGAGATGCAAGATATTGCACAGATTTTTACATTTTAACTTATGGCATTCGAAAAGACGTTATAAATGAATAACAGAAGATAAAAAAAAAAAAACTAGAATTCATAGTTATACCCAGACTTATGCTGTTTTTGACATATTGTCTAAAAAGATGGGTTTATTTAATACAGGCGCTTTTCTAGCTAAGAACATTCGTACTTATGAATGTGAAATTTCATTTTCAAATTTCACGAAATTTCGAAAACTCTTCAATATGATAAAAAATGCTCGAGTAACCAATATAATGCAAAATTACACAGTTAAATTAACATATTATAGCAGTATTTCAAGATGACACGATTATACCAAAAATTCCACGCTTTATATTCGGAACTTTTCGTTAAAATCTACGAAATAAGAAACATTTAATTGGTCCAATTTGAATTATATTACAATATATCGTATATAAAATGATTTTAATACTTTGGAGCTAAAATAACTGCAGTATCTGAAATACGAACAACCCGATTCATGAACAAAACTATAGGAGCGTCTGTTTAGTGGAATAGCTGATCGTGATTTCATTCATGCATTGATAATGATGAATGTTTACTTAACTATAGTGTCATCTATAGTTACTATAGTGTAACTATAGTAGTTTTGTATGTAGAGATGATCATGGAAGTGATTTATTAAGCAGGTAAGTTATCACTAAAGGGTGAATTTTAAAACCTTCAAGTTTCAATCGGGGGACGAGATTCTTAATAGAACAGGAAAATAAGATCTTTATTCACAGACAATGGTTTTATATTACTGTTCTATTAAGAACCTGTCTCGTTTTGTCTCTGATTGAAACTTGAGGGCTTTAAAGTTCATCTTTTGGTGACAACTTATCTATTTTCTTTATGAGTTTATAAAACTGCATCCACGACATATTAAAAGAAATCCTTTCAAACGAAATATCATATACCGTTCAAATAGAACAAATAGAATGCAAATTATGACAAAGAGATTCAAAATTAATAGGCATTTCTATCTGTTAATGAGTAACAAACACCTAAAGTTGATTACTCTGCAATTTTAATGATACTTAGCACATTTTAAGAACAAATAAACAAAGTCTATTTATGTAAAAAAAAAAATTAGTTTAAAATATACAATATAATAAATCAATGAAATATGAGAAATTATTAACGGAAAAATCTTCAAATTTTAGCGATAGTTAAAGAAAATTATTCATATACGCTATTCGGTTTGTCTGGCTATAATTAAAACATCTTAAGTATAAATCATTAAAAAATATTCAAATTTAAGGTGATTGTTAACTAAATTACACCAAAATCTAAAGTCATAATTTATAAAGCCGAAATTTTTTTGAAAGTACTTATCGCTTATAAATAGTGTAATACTAAACTAAAAGCAAAAAAATGGTCGCATAGCGCTAGTGAAAGTTTTATTTATATATATATATTTTTTTGTTTTATTATAATTAATGTAGGCCCCTATATAAACTTTTTCTATCTAATATAGAAAAAAGTAAGGCAAAACTTCCAGCTTCAATACTAGATCGAGTTATATAATAGATCCATTGTTCCTTTTATATCTAACAAACAGAATGAGCTATTATATGGCGCAAACCGAGCATGAATTTATCATTAATTATTTTATGAAAGAGAAAAATAAAAAAAGATGGCCACCGATTACAAACTTTCTAAAATCATTATTAAATTTTTTTCTAATGTGCTTCATTTCTTCGAATAATGTTCTATAAAATTTTATATATGATTCCGTAAAACTTTAATTTTCAATTTTTTTTTTCTAGTAAATTAAACCTATTTTAAGTTTACTTTGTTCTATACGAAATAAAGGATACATTTAACTATAAATACCTAGTTTAGTTTATCGTTTTTAATATAAAATTCAATTTAACTTAAATAATTTTATTCGTCCTTATTTAACTTAAAAAAAAAAAAAATTAATACCGCTCTTCCGATCTAAATTAATTTTTGTAAATATTCCATTCCCATAAAATTTGATTTATTTAATATTTTACAGATCAAAATTTATATAGTATTCTAGAAATTTTTAGAAAATGCAAAAAATTAAATATTACATAAAAAAAAAAATGTGGAAATATGAAAGATAAGCTATGAAATGATGCTTGCTAATATGATAAGCTTCATCATTAACAGTGCGACTAAAATAAAATGATTCTATAAATATCCTTATTAATGCTGTTTTTAGATATCTTTCTAGCACATAGGCGTCCTATCTCCCCCTCTTTAGAGGAAGAAAAAAATTTTGTTGAAACAAAATAACGAAAGGTCAAAGAATGCTTTAAAATGCATCAGTACACAAATATAATATTGAATTTTGATATAAAATAATCGAAATTATGAAAATTACAAAATTATATTCTAAACTATTCGCGTACAACTTGATATCTGAATATGTATTAATAATGTTTAGTTCTTGTTACTTAATATAACATTAATCAGTGATTGGATGAAATGTTTAGTGTTTTTCTTAAAGCTTATTTTATTTTATTCAAAGATAAACTGTTATTTGACCTAATTTTGGGTTGTCAGCAGCTAACGCAAAAATGTGTCATGAGTAAGAAGAGTCCATAGTCAAGGTCATCTGTCTTAGTCTAACAAACAGAATTATTATTTTTTTTTTTATCTCCTAAATAAAATTACTAAATATGTAAAATAAATTTATCATAAACATTAAACTAATTTAAAATTTTATATATATAAATTTTTTATTTCATTTAAATAACACCTATCTTATGAGTAATTATAGAGATAAACTGGATTACTAAGCTACCCTCAAAAATTGGTTTAGGCCAATTTATTTTATCCGTAGTGAACGTATTAATATGTTGAATTGTAAAATATGTTAAAATATGCATAAATGCATAAAAAAAATATAGATTTATTTAACTGGCAATGAATCAAAATTAAAGATTAAATAAATTGCATATAAATCACAGAAGCAATTAATGTGTCCACTTACATAACGACGTCGATTGTAAAATTTTACGTAAAAAAAAAAAAATAATAAATTCTCACGTATTTAACAGAAGCGAAACAAGTGGTGGAAGAAAACGGAAAAATTTTTAAGTAAATTTTTTTTTTTCTTTCTTACGGAAAACATTTCCGGGTGGTTCCGGAGAAGAAAATGTCACAGATTAGTTCCGTAGTAAAAGGTGGATCTGTGCCAGAGTTTCTCAACGCAGAGATGCAGAAAACATTTCGACTATACGTCTCTTGGCAAACGTTGGGAGTAAACAAAGAGGGACGTTTGGGTTCCACGTGATTTTTTGGTTACATTAGAGTTAAGATGTTTTCTGTGATACGTTATAAAAACTCATGAAAAATATGTGGAGTACAATAATCTTAATGTTTTATGTATCTTCTGTTTCTAGCGAGATAGTTAACGTCGGTAAGTTTCATCAAAATTATCTTATTATAGCATAAATCAATAATTGCGAATATCTTTTTTTAAACCCTAATAAATCGTTAACGATCGGTTTCGTTAACATTTAAATACTCAATTGTTATAAAATTTTGTTAGCAATTTCCCTCACAGTTTGTCAAATACCGAAGATGCTTTACAAGGTTATGTTGATATTTTTTGTCATCCTACTCATCGGATTGTGTTTCCTGTTAAAGAAGTAAAAATGAAAGATTACAACTTGCATCGAGTTTAGTAGGCTTTATATAATTTTCATTGCATATACTGAAATATAATTTATAAATATTATAAATTACGCCTAAGAAATTACTTAATGACTTTAGAGAAGTCATTTTAATAATTTTTAATTTTAATTTAGGGTATATATTTTTTAAATTACATAGAATATAATTTCAAAATTCCTTTTTTCTTTCGGATCTTATAAATTATGAATTTGTTCCAAACAAATCTCAAAAAAATATCATATTTTAATTACACAAATAATATCTTTAATTAATATTATTTAACAGAATAAAAATAAATAATAAATTCTTTTTGTTATTTAAAATTTAAAAATATCAACATTGAATTATATATAGAGAATAATAATTCTGACATTTTTTAACTTTTATTATTTAACATAATATACAGTTTATAATAATTAACCTATTCACAATTTTTCATTAATGAGTTCAGGTTAGTGTTTATTGAAAAATAATATTTTAATTAGTCAGTGATGTTTGGATTTACTGTATTAAATATTTACATGTTGTGATATTCTAATCACTTATCTAAATTATAGGTATTTTAAATATAATTTTAAATATTTAATACAATAGAAATTATAAGATGCTTCCACTTAACAACATAGATTGTCAAGGTAAGAAAGTAATTTTTATTGTCATTTTATTAAAAATTTTTATAAAAAAAAATAATTTTTAATTACTGTAAATATTTACTGTATTAAATATTTACATGTTGTGATATTCTAATCACTTATCTAAATTATAGGTATTAAAATGACAATAAAAATTATATAATTCCTAAAATATTTTTGTGACCGATCCATGTTATTTTATCGTTCTATAAAAATAATTTTACTGCAGAATAATACATTTTTTTAAACACATTTCTATTAAAACTGAATCAATTTTCTACATTAAACTATATTTTTAACTCATAAATTGATTTTACTATTATTAATATTGCATTCTTAAATTCGTGTTCAATTTTTTACTGAAGTCCTATTAAAGTTGCATTAATAATTAAAATTTTTTATTTGTTTAATGCAACTTTAATGCGAATAAGAAAGTTCTTGAATATAGCCATTTTTGTGGTTTCAAGATTATCAATAGATTTATTCTATATTCTAAAAAATTTATTGCTTTAAATATTATAAATTGATATTATTTATTCCAACATTTATGTATACATTCTCTATTTAAAAAGTAAAATGGCAAGCCAAGATTTACTGTACTACAAACAAAAACTATTACGAAAATAATATGGTTAGAGATGGATAACAGCTGTTCGACATTGCTCTTAGAAAATTTATTTATTGATAAAGTTCTATTTAAAAAACGATTAGTTACAATTCTAATTTATTTTCTTTAAATTATCATTGAACATTTTTAGATAAAATCGGCCCTGTATCTGATTCAAATTATTCTGTGGCTATTCTAAAAGATTTGAATGAAGTCTTCGCGATTAGTTTCCATTGCAAGGAAAGTCGTCGTAATAGCTTAAACATTGAAAAATAGCTAGTAATATAAAGAAAATTATGTATTAAATCAATAGATAAAGATAAATTTTCGATTAATTATATATTTACGATATCACGTTGATCTTAATAGGCCTCAGCTATTTATCAATGGGTTTTGAACACTATTAATGGTGAATATTAACGTTATTTTATGAATATTGTACTGTATAGTATCTGAAGGACTTGCTCAATTTTCCATTCATCTATCTTCTTAAAATAGAATACCATGTCGGCTGGTAGAACCGTACCAAATTTTGACTGAGATCCCACTAGGTACGATTTGGAGATTCAAGGATTGATACGAGATCAATCCTCGAATCTCCAGATTGCATTTAATGGGTCTTAATATGATAGAATTGTCATTATCATATACAATTCTAAATTCGGTTCAGTAGTAGCAATAAAACAAACCAATATTGAAGTATCATATTGATATGAATTTCATGAAACTAGCCTAGCATTCAGGAAGACTAATAAGAATTTTCCGTGAAAATATAAGTGTGCTTAGTGATGTGTATAGCGTAGGTTTGTTTCTGGAAGGAATCTTAATTTTCTAAGAGAAACAATCTATAAATCCTCAGAAGTCTTTCAAGATGATAACGAATCTTCATAATGACTGATATTGATCAAAGTAAAGAATCGTTACCCAGTTTGTCTAACTAAATTCGATATTTTACGTAACCGATATTTATACATAATTCTATCAGAAACATTGTAGCTACCGTATTTTAGGGTAATGAGCAACTGTAATGTTGTCCGTAGAGTTTCAAGAATCTTGTTCATTCTAATATTTTGTTTAGATACGTCAGAACTAAAAATTATTTTTGTTCTGATGTATTTCAATAAGAAGATAATATAAAGAATGTTTCAAATAAACTCAGAGTAAATGCAGTTTTCATTCACTGGATATAGATAATTGATAATAAAAAACTGTTTGGTTAGTTAATTTAAAACGTCAGAACTAAAAATTATTTTAGTTCTGATGTACAGTGATACCTCGGTTCACGAACATAATCCGTTCCTTGACCCTGTTCGTGATCCGAAAAGTTCGTAATCCGAATCAATTTTTCCCATTGCAATTAATGTAAATCCAAATAATACGTTTTTTGTCCTAGACTCTAGTATCACTTGTAGTTGGCTGGTTCGCCAATAAATATTGATGAAGCTCTAAAGCCTTCGCACATATCAAAGCCTCGCTCACGCTATCTCCCTTAATTCCCTTTTTATTAATCCAAACTAACAACAATTTCTCTACTTCTTGTAACACTTGAGGCCTATGCTTCGTTAACCTAGTCACTCCTTTAGATACATCAGCTTTCTTCAGCGTATCTTTATTCTTTAGATAGTGCAGATCGTTGATTTCGCCATGTTGTACTCCTTGGCGAGATCCGAAACATGAACACCATTTTCATGTTTAGCTATAATTTCCTTTTTTGTATCAACAATAATATGTTTAGGATTCTTAACACCACCTTGACTAACACTTTTAATTTTTTTTTGGGAGCCATAATAAGGGATAAATTTAATTAAATAAAGAAAAACTAAAATATCAATACTTGTTGTTGGGACTCTACTGTATCCACGTGAGCTGGGCAAACTGGGTTGCTACTGGGGGCGAGGCTGTGCGCTGAGAGTCACGTGCGCTCCGTGCGTGTGTGTTCGTGAACCGAAGCATCATTCGTGAAGCGAAGCAAAATTTGTTCGCAAATGGTGTTCGTAGACCGAGTTGTTCGTGGACCGAGACGTTCGTGATCCGAGGTATCAGTGTATTTCAATAGGAAGATAATATAATGTTTTAAATAAACTCAGAGTAAATGCTGTTTTCATTCACTGGATATAGATAATTGATAATAAAAAACTGTTTGGTTAGTTAATTTACGCAGCCGAATCTACTTGAGATATGTAGAAATGGCTATTTCAAACTTCACCATGGGCTAGTCATGTTAGGATCAACTCGATGGTTGAAAAATCCAATTAATGTTCAGTTTCGAATCTGTTTAAGAAATTTAGAGGTCTGGAAGTGCAGGATCAATCTCGATATCTTCAAATTGAAATCTAACATCCTTTTAGGCAGCGATCAGGCTAGCAATATGAAAAATTAAAATATCAAAAATTCTTTGAAATACCATCTATTTATAATGAAATTTTTTTATATAACTTTCTGTATTGGATTATTTTTTTGGATATATAATAACATATAAAATTAAAAATACTGTATATAAAATTCTGAAGCAAGAAAATTAAAAGGGAAAAAAATGTTGTGTTTTAATGCAAGGATAAGGCGACAGCAATATGGCAATAAAACAGGAAGCCTTCCTAAATTGAAAAATGGAAATAAAAAGCAAATTAAATAGAAACTATGGTATGGTATTTAGAATGATAAAGAATGAATTCAAAATATAAATCTTAAGAGAAAAACTAAAAAAAATGATAATCAAATATCAAAACTAATAAATGGATTGCATTCTGTTAAATAACAAATATATTCATGAATGTAGTTAATAATATTATTGTAGAAAGTGGCCACAAAATAGAAATGTACAGCCACCTTTCCTATAACACGGTTTCGCTCTAACACGATTTTAAAATTGCGAAAACCCTCATATAAAACGGTACTTCTACAATACAGTTTTTATTTAACACATTTAGATTAGATTCCAATCCTCATGGATATTCTTTATCTGGTAGCGCGATTTTAAAATTGCGAAAACCTTCATATTAGATTTTTTATTTAACACATTTAGATTAGATTCCAATCCTCATGGATATTCTTTATCTGGTAGCGGCCATTTGTAGAGCCCATCACAGGCTGGCCAACACCCATGATAGGGTCAACCGGATAGTTCAAGGATGGGGATCAACAGGTCGTGCCCGAACCCCTCCTGAAAAACTGGAGATGTGGGACTCGGATTTAAACCCGGTCCTCTAGGATGGTAAGCCACAGCTCTTAACACATTTAGAAAATTATGTTTACTCTCCTACAACATAAAACATTTTCATTGATTCTTATAAATCCACACTATGGACACCGATGATATACACACAATAAACATACAAAATGCAGCCATTGTGAAATAATTTGCTAAAATTAGTCATAAATGCAATTTCGCTAGTTTACCGTGAGGGGGACGATATGCAGTCTATTTTCCATTTCCATTTGAAATTGAATTAATTGTCGAGCGTTGAGTATTTTACGTTCCAAACGTTCAGTTCTTGGATAAAAAGTTTTTATTCTTCAATAGAAGAATGTGAAACAGGAAAAAATATACTTTTTTATTCATAAATTATTTTGGGTGTGTGTTAAGGAACGATTGTTTTTGTGGCGGGTTAGATTATAGATTTTGTAAAGCCAG
>AYEL01086104.1:0-33044 GCA_000484575.1 Olivierus martensii
TTTTTGTTTTACGTATATTTTTTTTTGGGGGGCCTTACGCATATATTTTTTCTTTATTTATTTTTCTTGTTATTAATATTCTTAATAAAAATTAAGTTTCTTATGTGGAATTAAAGAAAGTTATTTGCTTTTAATTTGTTTTGGAACGTAACTCGCCTTTTTGTATTGGCTCCGGGTCTCATATAACACAGTGTTTTTAGGAACCTCTCTACCGTGTTATACGAGTAGTACCGTGTTATTATATTGGTATTAAATACCTATATATTAACAGAAAATCAGAACAAGCAAAGATAATTAAAAAGACAACGTAAATATTAACATTATACGGTATTTTAATAATTTTAAAATAAATTTACAAAATCCGATTTACCAAAGTAGAAAATTTCATTAAAAAAAATAAATCTTATTTATCTGAAATAACAAGATCACCAAAACATTAATGGAAAAAACAACAAATATAAATAATGGCAAAATTTTAGAATTATGCAAAACTGCCAGAGGAATTTATTATTGAAGAGATAAGAAATTTGAACTATAATTTTATTATGAAAACAGTATAAAAACATTGTTTGTACTTTTCTCACTTGATAATAGTCAAGATTAATGTTTTTAACAAAGAAAATAGTATAAAAATAAATAAAACTTTTTTATTCTAATAATTTAAACGAAATGTTTATTTTTTATATTATATGTTATGTTATGGGTATTATTTTATAAAAATTATTGAAATTAATTCCTACAGTAGTAGGTCAATATCTTCTTTAGCGATATTGATCTATGAATCTCGGAATTAATGCTATGATCTGGTTTTTAGGTCATTTTTTTAAAATTTAGCCAATATTGGCAATATCAAACTTGTCTAGATATTAACGACATTTTCCATTGCTCGTTAAAATTGTTGTAAATCTATAATATATGTATGTTTCCTCTTACTGAATCCAACCACATTATACATGAAATCAGAATTTTGCTAGATCTACCTTATTTTAATCATGATCTAGTGGAGAAAAATCATAAAGTGAATAGATTTTTAAGATAATTTTTAATCCAAAAAATTTTAATCCACCCAGAAAGAATTTTTCCTGTAGTGAAAATAGGGACAACTGCACGAATTCGCATATCTGATGTAGAATATCCATGAGTTCGCTAGATATCCAAAAATTGTGTTAGTGCTCGTTATGTTGAAAATGATTTATACAAACCTTGAAGTACAATTTCGTCTTTTCAAAAAATTGCTATTACGTCAAAGAATATGGAAAATTGCACTCATTATTAATTGTTATGATCTGATTTCAGGTTTTTGAACGTAAGTAAAATTATTCACGATTACAGTTCATTCCTCGCAGAAAAGAAATAACTCATTCTCAGTAAAATATTTGAATCCATTGGGAAAAAATATCACTTTTTTGGAACTAGCAATTGAAAATAACACTTCGAGCTCTCTTTTGATTGTAAACCACATGCGAATAAAAATCATGCTTTCCTTACTTCTGGAAAGCTATACAAATTTAAATTATCAGGAGAATTTTATCTTCATAATAATAGAACTAGTTAAAGGATTTTTTCATTGTTAAGTTGCATCATTTCTAATAATTTTCAATATTATTTATTAAATATTGTGGAATATTACTAATGATCAGGCGATGTTTGTAATTTATCTTCAAAAAACTTAAAGTTTATAATGGCCACTAAAATGGAATACACGTCAATAACCGGTCAATAGCTACTAATTTTAGTCATTGGCATTATTCATGTTAATGGCCATTTAACGCCATTAATCATAACATATATGTCATAAGAAGAGAATATAAAAATCTCTTCCATTATATTTTGTAAATGTAATAGTATAAAATAAAAATTAGAACAGCAATTTTTTTCAATAATTAAACAATTATAACAACGACTTATAACTTTATTATTTCTGTTTAATTTGATAATTTAATATAAATATAATTCATTATTTTATATACTTTAATTTTTTCCGCTAGCTCTCAATAGAAAAAAAAAAACTTTAACTTGCTGGCTAAGGAAGTATCTTCTGAATTTCCTAAGTTCCATGAATAGTACTGTTCTGAGAACTCATCATTCATGTCCATTCCTATTTTTCGCAGTCTAGTGACTCTAGTCATTTCATAATATAACTGATTTTTTTTTTTTTAATCTCATCACTGAAAATAAAGTATACTGATGATAAACTGTTCGGAGAAAATAACTTATTTTCGTTCAAAATGAAGGATCTCAAATATCAAAATAAAAGTTTCTAATATAAATCAGATTAATTCATCATTTTATTGAGAATTTGTAACGTTAATCTCCTACAAAACTACGTAGCTTTTGAAATAACTAAATTAACAGTTTCGATTATAACCTGAATAAACTATTTTAGAAGCAATAATAATTTAAATAAACTCTTGTTATTGTATATTATTATAAATTTATTATTTTAGAAATTAATTTTATGATGAAGTATATAACTAAACGATTTATAATCATGGATTTAATGTCAGATTTATATGACATTCAGAAATAACTAAATAAGATAATTATGCTGAAATTAGTCTCATGAGAGATCCAATAATGTGAAATTATTTATATTTAAATATTAAATAAAAATCCTTATAAAATATGATGTTAAATAGAAATAAATACCCGTAATGCTATATTTTTTGTTCAATTATATCTTTATTGAAACGATACAATAAGTTCATCAACGAAAGAACAGCAAATACTTAAATACAGAGCCATTATTATCTTTTAACATATGCCACATTATTCTCTTGATATTCTGTCAATAATTGTGATAAATTAGAATACCAAGTAAAATTGCATTTATTGTTTCAGTTTATAAGTAGATTTTCATTACACTATACTCGTGAAATTTTCCGATTGTTTGTTTCAAAGCTAGTAAATTTAATATCAACTATCAGAATATTAGTGAAAATATTCTGATTTGATATTGATTTAGCTTTTAAATATTATAAAAAATAATTTTATTTATTATAAAATTATTTTTTATAAAAGAGTTAAATACTGTACATAGATACTGAGTTAAATACTGTACATAAATACTTTTTCATGCGAATTATTGAAAAGATTCTAAAGATTAGAACCTAATAATGTTAAAATAAGGTAAATATGGATCAAAAAGTCTATTTTTTCATACAAATATATAATATATAAAAATGAATTTTTAAATTTTGTTTTGAATCAATAATATAAATAAAATAACAATATTCAAAATGTCATAATTTATATCAAGAGAAGTTAATTATAATCATACTTTCACTAAGAGTAATGCCTTCTTTATTAAGTTAATATTCTATTTGCTTATAAAGTTTACTTACTTATATCTAATTTTTTATTGTCTAGTGCAAATGATTTTCTATCAATTTGCTGACTTTCCCCTTTCCGCTAGTGCCCTAACACATATCTGACAGGAATCTTTTCTCCTTTCTTCTTATTTTGCTTTATTCTTCTCTCTTCATACTTCTTTTTCTATATGGTAAAACTTTTAAGTAAGCCCTCTAGTTTCTTTCGTTCCCTTCAGTTTGCCGATTTTTATAATTATTGTATCTGTAGCCATGTAAATTAAATTCTGACTAGAGACCAACTTCTCTTTGGTTTTAGGCATAGATCTAACAAGGAATTTGATATTAGTTATTAGATCTAATCACAACTTGCAAATTAAATATAGAATATATTAAAATATAGGATCGTTAATTATATTAAAAAATTATTAGCATAACAAGCAAATTATCTTCATAAAACGCTGAAAATTATACACAAAATATCTTACAAATAACAAACAGAAAATTATCCACTTTTTTAATTACTATGATGAATAAATACCCATTGACGTTATACTCAACTGGGAACCATATATTTTATAGAATAAATATTCAATCCTAGTACTGGGCATTTCTATAGACACTTTTTTAATTTCTATGATGAATAAATACCCATTGACGTTATACTTAACTGGGAACCATATATTTTATAGAATAAATATTCAATCCTAGTACTGGGCATTTCTATAAAGGCTTGAAGAATATCTGTTGAAAAAGAATTGAGGGATGGCACTGTTATTATGATATTTTTTTAAACAATGCAAGCACCACTCGAGCTCAAGTTTGAAAGAATTTGTATACTAAATTTTTGCCGTTAATCTTTGATTAACCTCTGCAAATTTTGCATTATTTATAGAACAAGCAAAGAATTTGTATACTAAATTTTTGTCGTTAATCTTCGATTAACCTCTGCAAATTTTGCATTATTTATAGAACAAGCAAAGAATATGTATACTAAATTTTTGCCGTTAATCTTTGATTAACCTCTGCAAATTTTGCATCATTTATATAACAAGCAGCAAAAATTTTGTCATTGTTAAATTCTTTGACCATTTATGTATACATTCTTTTATATTTTCAACTAATTAATTTATGAAAGTAATGCACAGTTGATTACCATAGATCGTCTTAATAAATGTTAGATGTCAAATGAATAACAAATTTATAATTAATGTTAATATATCAGCAATTTTTACTTTTATGTGAAATTTTTTTATAAGAAAGTAAAGCCACTCTAAATTATGAAAATGTGCTTCTGAACATCGTAAAAAAAACTTAATGAAATACCGTGAAATACATTTTTATGTGCTATTACTATATATTACGTATATATAAGCAAATATTCTTAATAATTTCAAATGATTACTTTATAATTCTATAAATTTAGTTTTCACGTAAACATTTAACTGCAAAACGATTTTATGTCAGCATATCTCTCAGTGGTCTTCAAAATTAAAACCATTAAACACTTAAACATTGGCATAAAGATTATTCAAATAAATAAAAGGAGCAATAAAATCATTTCGACAAGTTACAGCAGAAATTCTAATCCTTTAAAACGATCAAGTTTGTTTTGAAAAGTTAAGTCATTTCCAATTTAAACCTAACCTTCGTTTTCACAGCATAAACAATTTCAAGTTAAACCAACTGGCACTTTAAACTTTGAGAAAGAGAAACTTAAGTCAACATCATTAAATGATTTCCGTTTATCTTTTTAGAAAACCGCTTGTCGGAAAATGAGAAATGGATACATTAACTACAGTACACTATTTCGGTTAATGTCTTTCAGATAGACTTACACCGTTAAACAATCGCAATTTGATAACTGTTATTTAACCGCTGAAAAAATTTCTTTTAATGCTAACATAATATTTAGATTAGTTATTTTAATTTTTTAATTAATATGGAATCCGCTTCAATAGCACGCAGTTAATGCTTTAATGCTAAAGTTTCTTTCCAAAACTATTCAAACTTTTTAATATATGTGTTTAATAATCCTATTCAAATTTTGCATAATTAATATTAACATTTTTCTCATTCTTGCATAGAATAAATATTTATTCATTGATAATCATTCGAATTTTATGCCTAGAATAATTATAATCATAAATTCTTATTCTTGAAGAATACACCTTTCAGTAAGCATTAGGAATCTAAGGATTTTGTATGGGATCTTATATATTAAAATCATAAGTTTAAAGGAGTTCAAATTAATAATTATAATATTAATAAGGCCATAAATTTAATTAATTTATTATTATAATCATATAGCATAATTTTTAAATTATTACAAAGAATGTATGAAGATTCCAAAAAAGGAAAATGATCCGATTATAATTGGCAATAAAATATTTCTGAAAATTATTAATAAAACTTTTTTCCACTTTATATATAAATATAAAGTATTAAAACAGTTAATTGTTTTATTTTAAATTAATTTTAGATATATTTTAATATATAAATTTTAATTATACGTTGATTATACGTTAATTATAAAATATATAATCTTGGTATGCATTATCTGTAACTTAGACTTTGATATTCATTGAATTATAAAATAAAATAATTAATAAATGTGACATTCATCAACTCAAATGATTAAACAAATTTCAATAATTAAGAATTATTTTATTTCGATTACTACCTTTATGTAGAATAATAATTAATGATGAAGAGACTCTTCAAAAATAACACTTCGTTCTCTATCATCAATTTGAGTTATTCAGAGACGTGGTTTTATTAATGCTAAGTTAATTTTAATTCCTAAAGCAAACTGAAATTAGGTCTGTATTTGTTGGGAATCCGTTTTTTTAAGTGTCTGAAAGAAAAATTTGGCATAGTTTGCGCCTTTTCAGTTGCAGGAGATAAGCAAAAATAGTCACAACAAAAAGTAGCTAAATGCTTCACTCTCGTGCAACCAAAAATCATTCTAGATATGAAGTTTCCGAATCAAATTGCAAACAAAGATAAATTGTTCATTAAAATCTAGAAATGAAGAACAAAAGTGAAGATTAGAGAAATTAGAATTAAAGACTTTTAATAATTATTATTAAGATTTTCATTTGTTTACATCAATTTTTATTGTTTCTTCTCATCTTCAAGTTATATTAATGCTGCCGTATTGCATGTTATTTATATATAAAAATTGGTTTTTCATTATTTGTGTTTGTTAAAAGGAGGCTCATCTGTTTTCTTAAGCTGTAGTGATTTCAAATAAATAAATAAAAATGAAATTGTGATTAATAAGCCGAAAAAAAATTTATTTGAGAATTATTATTTCTTTTCTTTATAACGTCTGTTTTCTTATACTGTAGTGATTTCAAATAAATAAATAAAAATTAAGTTGTGATTAATAAGCCGAAAAAAAATTTATTTGAGAATTATTATTTCTTTTCTTTATAACTATACATTAATTATACGTTAAATATACGTTAATTATAAAATATATAATCTTGGTATGCATTATCTGTAACTTAGACTTTGATTTAAATGATTACAAGTGGGATAATATCAGGTCACACCACCTCAACTTAATGATATTTATAAAGCTTTAAAAATTCAAGTTTAGACAAGATGAAACATGTTTGAGCAAGTAAAATATAACAAAAACATTACTTTTGGGATGATCTGATACAATACTATGTAATATATGATTTTATATGTATTAAAAGCTTAATTAATATATTGTTATTTATAAAGTTACATTAGTGTTATGATCTGTTTGCGTAAAAAAAGTTAAAAAGTTATATAAACGCTAAATAAATTTCTTTAACTTAATTAGGTGCAATATTCGAGGAACATTATGAATATCTACAGTGGGCCTTTAGGTTAGCCGTGGACCAAGTAAATAGGAACAACAGTATCCTTCCCAATATGAAATTAAGAGCATCTATCGATATAGTTAAGAAAAATGATGGATTTTTTTCTGCCAAGAAAGGTGAGAAAATCGTAATTCAAGCAGATTTCTTTTCTATCCTGCCAAGTATGTAGTTAGAGTGGATCGGGGGAAGATGGTAATCGGGGGGAAATGCTTATTTTTCTCTAATTCTTTAATATTTAAACAGATGGCGATAAAAGGTGGTTTATTATAACCTCCTATAAGCCCAACAAAAATATAGAAGGTGGCTATTATCAGATTATCAATTACTCGCATTAGAAATCGAAAAGTTTCCAGCGAGTGTTGAAATTTTCATCAAAAATTTATACAGTCACTTTTTGAAGTATTATTATTAATCGTAATAATATCATAAAAGTAAAAATTAATATATGTAGTGTGTAGTAGATACTTTAAAGAATGCTTTGCTTTAGATATCGTTCTAATTTAGCTATTTTAAGTCACGTGATTAAAGGTTGAATGTCATTCTGATCAACGGGAAAGATGATAATATTTGCTTAGGGGTTAAATGCCGAATTTAAATTTTTTATTTATGAATTATTTTCATAAATTAAATGATAAAAACATATATTAGGACCCAACCGGAGGTCTTTGGTTCGAAGAAAGTTTAAAACTTGCAGCATAACATAAACAGAGGAGGCATGAATTGCTTCAATGCTTCACAGATATATGATAGGCCTATATCTACCTTACAGAACGTTAAAAAGGCGATTATAGAGATATGATGATGGAAAATATGGCATGGGACCACACAGTAAATAACTCATTATATGTTTAATACTAATTGTATATGAAGGGCTTAGGAAAAACTGTTAAATCCACTTTCCTAAGTGTTTAGATAGCTTATTTTATATGGACAAATGGACAACTCCTACATCTTTCTTAATTAAAAGAGATTGCTCTATATCAACTTTTGATTTTCGAGATAGGGAGCCACACTAAAGCCATCAAAGAGTTGAATGTGGCTCAAAAACCGCAACTTAACCACCGTGGATGTATACAATATCTAAATAGCTGATTTTATTTAATTCTTGTAATTTTATAGAATTTAATAATTTATTCTAGTAAAATATACATGGTATAGTGAACAAGAAGTTTGTTGGATGATTAAAGAGTTCATTTTGGCTATTTATTAAAGTGAATAACATGAAAAGCGCAGTGGCATCTTACACGGAATATTCGGGGTAAGATGACCAATTGTAACTTTTTTTAAAAAATTATAAAAAATTACTCGATTGCTATATCAAAGATTTTGATGGAGTCATATATGCAAAACAAGATCGATGCTATATCAAAGATTTTGATGGAGTCATATATGCAAAACACTTATAAGTTTAAGTAACAAAAAATATGAAAGGAAAATATTCAAATTTAATATGAGTTTTAGGGTCAAAAAGCTAAAGTATGGCGACTTCCCCCGATCCACTATATTTCTTTAATAATCTTTTTTTTTTAGCTTGTGAAATGGTGAGTCAAGGTGTAGTAGCCATTTTCGGACCGCAGTCTGTTCGGACAATAGCAGCTGTGCAAGCAGTAACGGAATCTGCAGGAATTCCATTAATAATAAATCGCTGGGAATATCGGACTAAATCGAGCAATACAACCGTTTTTCTATATCCTCATGCAGAAACAAAAGGATTTGCATTTAGAGATTTTATTCAGTTAAAAAGTTGGAAGACATTTGCTGTAATTTACCAGGATCCTAAAGGTTAGTATTACGAAAGAATCATTCAGTAAAGAATTTGGTATAAACTTTTTTATTCAAATGTCAAAAAAAAAAAATAAAGTTTAAATAGTTATGAAAAAACAAATCCAAAGAAAAATGAAGAATAAAATTGATCTTAACTGAAGGAAAGGAAACGAGGCAAATTACAAATTATATTTCAGAAAGATAAATTATTAATAGTATGATGAATAAGGGAAAAAGATTCAGAAATAGATTATCATTTATAATATATAAATAAACCAAAATATAACAAAATATAATTAAATCAAACGATAATGAAAGCTAATTAAGTTAAATAGTATAAACATAATTGAATATTACTATTTTAATTGTATTTAAATAGAAGATTCCATTTAAATTAAATTATTCTTATTTTAATTGGATGTCTATTTTGAATAGAAACTGATCATTGCTGGAATTCTTCAAGTTGTTTAATCTAATAAACAATTCAGAAAATGAATAGGAAAAAAAAAAAATAGAAAGTGTCTAATTTAAAAGAAATTATTTTAATATTGAAAAGTTGTCGTCATCATTAAAAAATTAATATGAAAACACGTGAATAACGATTTTCTTCAAATTTTGGTTCTAGCTGACACTGCTTAATGTCACTAAGCATTCATTCATTTGAACATTCTTATCAAAAGGGCACTGAAAGCTATAATATAACAATTTGAAATCTTTAAATTATTTACAGATATATAATATAACATGAGAATGAATAATCTGACAGATAGTACTAAAAACAATTATAGCCTATCTATATAGTATCTTTTTAGTACTTTATAATCATATATTTATCCTAGTTAACCATTCTTTATAAAAAAAAAAATACTTTGTATTTTATAAAGATGTCACGAATATTGTATTTAAATATTTGACAAACAAGAAAGCTGGTATTTCCTTTAAGATATTAAAATATTGTAATTTCTTTTAAGTTTGACACTGTCTTCTTCTATCCATCTTTATAATTTCAAATAACAGATACGAAATTTAAAAAAAAAAGGAATAGAAAGAAAACTCATTTATTTAAATCTGTTTATTTCAATAAAATTAAAGTTCTTTCTGCTTTAAATATTATTTATACCCGAAATATTAAAAAAGTTCAGTTCAAAGTAATAGATGTCATATGAATGGCATCATATCAGCCGGAATTCGAACAAAACCTGAAGGAGAATATTATTTATACCCGAAATATTAAAAAAGTTCAGTTCAAACTTCAAAGTAATAGATGTCATATGAATGGCATCATATCAGCCGGAATTCGAACAAAACCTGAAGGATTTAAGATTTCGGGCGCCCATCGTTCATGGTCAGTTCGAAATGTATCTTCAGTAATCTTTTGAACTAATGACGGGACTAACTGATAATTTCGGTAAGCGCTTACCGAAATTATCAGTTAGTCCCGTCATTAATTCAAAAAGTTCCTGAATTAGTCCCACATTAATCAGTTAGTCCCATCAAACATGTATTTAAAATAGATGCAGAGATGATTTGTAAATAATGTTCTACGACTGGAATGTTTTATTGTCTCCTGTTTGATTAGATGGGCTATTGTTAAAATTCAGTTTATATGGTTAACATAATTTGTCTAAAATTTTATTTTTTAAAAGAGTATACGAATTAGGTTTGTCCATTATCGGCATGATAATTTGAATATTTCTTATCTGATTTAGACAGAATTTCCCTTATTAAGTCTCACCAGAAGACCAAGCCTATTAAAAATGATCACTATAGAATCGATTATTATCCAAAATTATCGATATCGATATTTTGGGACATTTTAAGTAAATATCCAATTTGGTCAATAGAAAATAATTTTAGGACTCTAGAGCAGGGGTGTCCAACTTTTTGGGTTTTTTGAGCCATATTGGAAGAAAAATTGTTGGCCCATATTATATGAGATCGGAAAAAACGCAATTTTTTTGCATGAAATCTTAGCCATCTTTATTTTTTGATAGCGGCAAGTCTTATGAATAAAATAAGCTATGAATAAAGAAATTAAATATTTTTAAAAATATCATATTTCATATTGTAAAAATTATCGACAGAAAATGAAGTGTTATGCAAATTTTCATTAAGTTACGTCGTATAATTAGTCGAAAAGTAACATAACTTTATTAAAATATTGGCATTTTTTTGATAAAATATATTTATTTTGTGTTTTCCTTAAAATTTCAAAAATAAATTTATCTCATCCCAAAATCGAAAATAAGATTAATCAACTATAATAGAATAGAAAGCAGAACCGATAAGATTAGATGAAAAATAATCCAAATTCTACTAATATAATCCATTCAAATTTTCTGTCTTTAAAATATAATTTGAAAACAAATTTCAGAAATAGAAAAATTTATCGGAGGCACACATTTTCACTCAATAAACGCAAAAAAACCGATCTGCAATAGTTTGCACTGAGTAAATTATGGTTGAATTTTTTAATTGTTTTTATCGTTTTTTATTCAACTTTCATGGCCTATACATACATCATCGGATCTCAATGGGATACGTATTTTCATTGTCCACCCCAAAATGTCCTATCCCCTTAAGGTGATCTTGACTCAGAAATTCAGGATAGCCTATATTACCTGCAGGATCACCGGAATTCTCTATGAAAGTATGGTCCCAATTGATCAAGAAATGCAAGAGCCAATGCCAAACAGACATACATTCCATTTTTAGTCTATTTTCTGAAAGAAATGAAAGTTTATAAGGTAGGGCTCATATCTGTGTCCCTCTACTAATAACTTTTGAACTAATTCGTATATTTCCATGAAATTTCGTAATGATATTCTATCATTAATAGTTACCTCTATGGCACATAATTTAATTCCGTTGGATTATTTAATCCTACAGGATTTCATTTAATTTTTATCAAAATTTTATTTTATATGTTTGATACTAGATGGTGCTAAATATTAGTAATGTAGGAGTATCATATAGCTTATATATCATCAATACTTATCATAATGACATCACAGATATGTGCATCATCGTGACATCGCAATAGATGATGTCATAAATACTGATAAGTTATAACGTCACGATGACTCAACAATAAATTCTGTTATGATACCGTCACGTCTTCGCGATGATTTCGTCATCGTGATATCTATGTTGGTTAGATCAATGTTAAAATTGGATACAAAAAGCCAATGGATTCAAAATTCTAAAAAAATGAAAATAAATAACACATTTGTTAACAAGTGATTTTTTAGTTCTTTCTATAACTGCTTACCGAATTTTTATTCGACAAGCAGCTTTTAAATAATGATCTATTATTATTTAGAAGTCGACTAGTTGATTAATATGATTAGTTAGTGTATTATATAAGATTTATTTTTTCCTTGTGCTAGTGCAATGTTTCTTGTAATTTTTTTCTCACTTTATTATGAAATATGTGTGCAATTTAAATAAGAATTTTTTTTTTTATCTAAATAATCGGAATTGTAGGAAATATAGAGTAATTCAATATCTAACTGTTTACTAAAATAATATACTTAAAAGTCATTAGTATATTAATGACTTTTAAGTATATTTTTAAGTAAGCAGTTAGATATTGAATCACTATATTATTATGTGATATTTTATCGAAAAATATATATTAGAACAAAAAGAAATTGGCCACTTATCTTCATAATAAAGATTAATTGAGTTTATTTCCTATTTAAAGTTTGATATCGACCATAATATTATCATGCGATTGTTTCTACTTATTATTATCAGTTCGTATTTTATTTATAGCATATAAATGAATGAGAAAACTAGAATATTTCTATGTTTTTTATTTGAAGGATTATTTAAATCGAAATAACCTGTATTGTATAGCTCAATACAAAATTATTTTAATGCTATTTTATGTATTTATAACGCAATTTTCAATTAAAACATGTATGATTTATTAATGAATCTTGATTGCATAATTATTTTTTCCATTATATTTTTTGTTTTAGATAATATTATAATAATTACTTTATTGTTAATTAATTAAAAAGAATTAAGGAATTAAATGAAATTTGCTAAAATAATTGTCGAATCATATCATATTGTCATTTGTTTCCTAAAACTGATCCTTATAATGATGTATTATGATTTTTATACCTTGATTAAATAGTTTAAAATTATCGAAAATATTACACAAAATGCTTAAATCCATCGAGAAAAGCTTAAATCTTACATTTCTTCGCCAAAATATATCTTAGAAGACTTGCATTTGATCACAGAGTAGTTTAAAATAACAGTTTACCAACCGAAACTGTATAGTAAACATATTTAATGACTAAAAATTTTTCCTTTTAAATGTTCTTCTTAAAATGTAGAAATGCATATTTGTTATTTAACGCTTAATTATATAAAGACTTACCGAGATTGAGTTTATCGATTGATATTTAAATTTATTTGTTTGAAGTTGATATATTAAGATTAATATCTAGTCAAAATTTGATCTAAAAAGTTTAATTGGTAGCACTCTATCACATGTTAATTTAATTTGAATATTTATTAAATCAATATGAAATATAATCTATAATATTATATTAAAATTTAAGATAATAATAAATTGTTAATCACTAAAATTGTAATAATTTTCATACATGATGTATTCCTGAAAATGTGTTCAAATGTCAAATAGCACAAAAATCGAGCTATAAAATCTCATGTTGTAAAGAAGGTTTAATTCTCATGAAGTTAAAAAATGATAAAATTAAAGCAGTTTTATGTATAAATATATATAAATTCTTTATTTTCATTTGTTAATCTAATGAAAATGCAGTAATAATCATTTAATAATTATTGTAAACTAACAAATATTTTGTTTATCTACAGCATTAATTCGCCTTAGTGCAGTTCTATCAGGAAATAAAAACAAAGAAGACAAAGATCTAAATATAACAATAAAACAATTAGAAGAACCTGAACAACTTAAAAAAATATTTAAAGAAACAAAAAAGATGAATATTAAGAATTATTTAATTGATATTAGAACTACGGATGTCCTTTGGGCTTTAGAACAGGTGTGAATCTTTGCATTTTTAGATAGGATGACCATACTTATTGCTTTCAGAAATCCTGTTTTTTAACTCTATCCTACTTTTTAAAAATAATATTCTGTTTTTTCCAATTTTCATACATGATGTATTCCTGAAAATGTGTTCGAATGTCAAATAGCACAAAAATCGATCTATAAAATCTCATGTTGTAAAGAAGGTTTAATTCTCATGAAGTTAAAAAATGATAAAATTCCTAATTACGATATAAATATTTAAATTTTTTACTCCTATATACAGAATACGATAAATAAATGATTATTTGAAAAACCCTTTAATATTGTAATCCAATAACCCTGTATAACATTGTCGTATGTTTTCTTCGCTACTGGATCTGTGCCTTATTGTTAATAGTCACCACGATTATAGCAATCATTTATATTCTTTATAATTTAAAATCTTAGATTTTTATTTTCGCTAAATATAAAATTCAAATTTATATTTAGTGAATTAATTATTTTTAATTTAATAATTCGGTCTGTACAATATTAAAATTATGCTTTTGAAAGTTTGAAAATGTTCTTCAAGTTTTGATAAATGATGTCTTGCCTTTTCCCGATTTTTTTTGAAAAAATTTTGATAGTTATCATACTTTCTTTTGCGAGAATATGGTCATCTTATTTTAAATGATTTTAGTTTTCCTTACTATTTTATAATTCTTTTAATATATTTATAGGCTAAAGAAATGGATATGATGAATATATATCACAACTATTTCTTCACTTCTTTGGTAAGAAAAGGATTTTAAATTAATTTTTATATATTTTTCACTTTACTTTTTATTTTATTAATCGTATTAATTTTCATAGGATGTTCATACACAAAACTTCAAACAGTTTGAAGGGATCTATTCAAACATTACCATGTTTCAAATTGTAGACACGAGTCATTATCAATATAAACTGATCGTGGAAGAATTAAACACCGGAATCGTCCATATAGGTCTTAAGGAAAGGATCAAACCGTATCTAAATACTGTAAATATAAAATTTTTAATTTTTCTCATTTTTTTACTTATCTATTTATTTCTATATTAGATCACACGAGTACTATAAAGACTTAAAGAGAAAAATTCGTCGAAAGAGAAAACCAGCGGTTGAATTTTGAAAAAAAAAATTTGTCTAATCATAAAACGTTTTTTTTTTGAAGAAAAATTCTTAAACTGAATTTGATATTTCTTTCAATTTAATTCATATGAACAATCAAGATTTACATGCGATTTGGATGGTGATATCAAAATCACTGAATATACTAATTTAGTGAGATATATAAGTTCTTCCATTATGATATTAAATATTTTATTGATATATTTTAGATCAATTTTTTTTTCTATTTATTATGATTTCAAATCACTTCAAGTGTCGGTACAATTGCATATTTGTAAAACATTATAAACACACGATCGGTTACAATATTGAAAATTCAGAAATTAATTAATTAATCTGAATTTTTTATTATTATTAAACAAAGATTAATTTCAAAATATTATAATCGATCTAAAATTACCTTAAATTCTAATGGTGTCTTTAACATAAAGAATATTTTAAGACTCTTCTTATCATCATCATTCAGTCAAAAACAAGCAGATTTTTAGAAATGTGCAAAAAAAAAAAAAACTAAATGTCAATCAACGAAATCTGCTTACTACAAGAAAATTATTTTTGTATTTTCTAAATGTCACAGAAATTTATGATGCTACAAAGAATAAATATTTAATAATAATAATAAAATTAATTTATTATTAACAGTAATATTCAATTAATAAAAATCTATTGAAAGTCAAATAAAATTTTCATTTAAAATAAATTTAAATTATAAATATTAACTGCAGTTATGGTTTTGGAATTTTGTATTCTTTATATTAAGCATTAAGTCTTAATTGATATGTTTATATTTTAATTTTAATAATATCATACATTTATACTTTATTAAAATATATCGATTTGTTAATACAGTATTTAATATTAAAATATTACTAACTAAAAATTACTTGTTTACTGTATAATATAATGCACATCCTTTATATTGATATCATAGATTATGCAAATTTATAAAAAATAAGTTAAAATTAATAAATTAGTAATTAGTAAAAAATAAATATTAAAAAGCAATAATAAATAACTATAGATTGCATCTCTCTAATCCGGCACATTAAGAATATTATAAATTCCGGATAAAGGGTTCTCTGAATCATGGATGGTCAACATTTTATAGTAAACATTATAAAATTTTGTAAATTATTTTTCACAACTTTAATATATTAGCACGAGATAATAAACCTATTAAATATAACAAATCTTCATATTATAAAACTTTGTAAATTGTATTTCACAACTTTAATATATTAGCACGAGATAATAAACCTATTAAATATAACAAATCTTCAAAAAAAGTGTTTAAATATATTTTGATATCAAGAAAAAAAAATTGGCTTCTATAAGTGGTTATCAGACAAATGAAAAATCGTGCCGGATCATGAAATCTTGAATTAGAGAGATACAATCTATAATTATATTTTTCATTTATAGTTTATATCTGTCACTTAAAAATAAATAACACTACAAAGTTTCCCACAATAGATATTTATATAAAATTATATTTTTGTAAAACGTTATCGTCATGTATTAAGAATTTTCTGTTTAATTTGTAATAATGAAAATTTTTGCAAATTAGTTAACATCTATTTAAAACAATAGATAATGTGTTACAGCTTAATAACTAAATTAATAAAACTATATATTTTTTATAATAGAACAGAAATTAGCTACCATTTTGTAGAAATTTAATTAGTTTTTTGGTCGGCAGTAATAAACAGTATGTAAAAAGTTCACGCTCTAATTTTTCGATATAATAGTGGAATGCAGAAAGCTTTTAGTATTTTTTAAAATATAATTCCTTAATTAATGATGAAAATTATATTTATTACTATAAAGCTCAAAAAAAATAATCATGTATTCAACGAAAGATATGTTTTAAGTTACACGATTTTAATTCCTAATTATTTTTATTTTCAGACTCAATTCGCTCTTATGTATGATGCAGTATTTCATTTTGCAATGGGTTTAACTAAACTTGGTCCGTATTTTCATCCAACTATCGTTCCACATTCTTGTTATTCTCAAAACACGTGGGCACAGGGTAAAATAATTATTGATGCAATGAAAGCAGTAAGTCGTTTCGTACGAATAAATTAATTTATTTCATAATGTTGATTGTTTGTTTTAATCTGATTATTTAATCAGCTTTATTCTTCAGACTCATTACGATGGATTAACAGGAGTTATTAATCTGGATGAGAATGGTTTCAGAACCGATTTCAATCTACTAGAGACTCGCGTTGTATGGGGAAAATTAAATTTGGTATATTACTTTTTCAGTTATAAGAACAATTACAAGTAATTTATATATGTTTTTCAAGTTTTTTTATTTTCTTATAACTTCTATCTATTATATTATAATGATTAAATATAAATTTAGTAATCTTTCTAATGATATTTTTTAATGTACAAAATGTTTATGAATTTTTACAGGAAGGTAATTGGAATAAAACGCACAAGTTTACAATAATTAAAAGTAAAAAAGATGATCTAGAAGAATCTGAAGCTGTTTTATCTAAATTATGTCTTAGAGTATCCGCTATCGAAGTATGAAAATTCTATAATTTTAACTCTAAATTTAATAACTTTATTGGTATTTTAATTATGTCATATCCGTTTTTTTTTTTCAAGAGCGAGCCGTATTTCAAGATAATAAAAAATTCTACTAGTGATGAAACTATCTTCCAAGGTCATTCTATTGATTTAGTAGAAGAATTGTCAAAAATAGCAAATTTTACTTACGTATTTAAACCCGTAAAGGACGGTCAATATGGAAAATTTGAAAATGGTGAATGGAATGGAATGATCGGAGAGCTTATCAGAAATGTAAGTCACAAGAATATTTAATCGTAAATTAAGCAACAATATAACGATACGATTTAATTAAAATTCTTTAATGCTTATTGCTATTTAATTATATTCTAAAATGCAATTGGTATAATTTTATTTAGATTTAATAAATTGTAATTTCAGAAAAGTTCTAGTTTTATTTGCAACTTGTAAGTTTGTTTCCATTGAAGTCATTTCAGAAAATGCAAAGTCAAATTAATTTTTCTCATTTTCGCTAACTGACAATTCGTAAATATTGCTGATATTTCATCAAAAATAACAGACTAATTAATGAAATTTAGCACGTTTAGTAAAAAAAAAAAATGATCATTTTGAAAAGAATTTTTTGATCACTTTTAAATTAACAAATGCTTTAATTATTGAATTTTTATGATTTAAAGAAAAATTTTTATAAAAATTCTACTTATTCAATCATTGCTGTATTTTAGATTTATTGATTATATAGCTTAAATATAAACATTAATCGATAAATTTACAGTTTAGATTGCTCATATTGTTTCAATCTACTCATTCTTTTATGGCGTATTGAAATGTTAAGATAGTCAAATACCTATCTAGAATCTAGATGAATATTTTCGATATTATTTAAAATAACATACAGATAAATATAAATTAATAAGAAATTTTGACATCCTATCAAAATGCCATTTCTTGGAATTTTATTATTCCAATGTATAATGATCTCACAAATTTTCAATCTTTGATCTTTTTTAAGGATTTTACATATGTCTAGCAGTCAAAAATATCAAAAATTGATATAAAATACTTTATTGCACTGTCTATAAAAGTCATAATTCTCTTAGTGAATGATGAAATCGGAAATTAAAATAAATTTTAGTAAAGTAGAACAATTATTTTAATAAAATTTATATATATTCTGCATTTCTTACTTCATTTCTGGATCCTTGACGTGTCGCTTACCCACATCGCTCACAGTTTTTTGGCCACAATCCTAATCTGCATTCATATAAATATTCTTCATCGTGCTGGAGCAACACTGCCTAAACTGCTCCTGCTGTCAGACCTGACATTCAACATTTTTCGCACACTAAGTTTTTTAACATTATCTGATACCACAATTTGGTGTCAGGAATTTAGTGTCAAAACACAAAAATCTCATCAATAAGACTCCCAAGGACCACACAGTAGTGAATAATGATGCACATGCGTTTAGCCACAAAGTATATTTACTATTATTCAGTGCTGCCACCGCAGCAACCACGGCCCAGTGAATATAAACAAAAAAGTATAATATAATTATATTTACCGGTATTGCAATCCCTAATATAGTATATATTTAATGTGTATGTGTATATATATGTATGATGTGTGCATTTGCATAACTTAAGATAAAGATAAGACAATGGCATCATATCAAGTTTGTCACATATATTTAGAAATTAAGAAAATGGACTGAAAATAAAAGAAAAAATTTCTTTCATTCAATAGTAAATTGATATCCATAGAGAAGAATGTTTTTACCTTAAAAATTTAAAATGGCAAATAGTAATACAAAGTGACAGTGACTATAGAAAAATAGATTAATGCTTTTAATAAATGTATCTATAATTTGCAGAAAAATAAAAATCATAAAATAAAAAATTTTTACAAAAACTTTGCATTATTACATTTGGAAGTGATATTTGGCATTGAATGAATATGATGTTTACATATTTACGAGTTTCATAACAACAGAAATGGAATTCACAGGTGCTCTTCTACTTATGATGGGTTTATGTTTTGATAACCACATTATAAGTTAGAGTTCATTGTATCATCAGTGTAGGTTAAAAAAAATCAAGTTGAAAATTACCAACAATTATAGTAATAATAGTAATTATTATGGACAACAGTATTTTCAATATAACAAAATCATCTGACTTTGATTTGAGGTCTTCCTAAGTGGTAAAATCATCAAGAAAGGAAACTGGGCCTCCAAAATGGTAAAATTGCTAGAAATGACCCAGATTATGATAGTAAGAGATTGTCTTACTACAAGGCCATCAGCCAACTGTAAATTTTAATAAAACAGAAAACTTGGCTATATGCTATGAATATAGCCAAGTTTGGAATATCATAAGTATAGTCATAAGATCAGATTATCATAAGTTGAAATATCATAAGTAGGGGAGTGACTATAATTCTCATTTTTCCATAAATCTTTAATATTTCAAATTGCCTTCTTAAAAATCATTGTATAAGATAAGTTTTCAGGATATGATTCCATGGTTGAGAAGGAATTGTTTCTGATAAAATGCTTGATCTTTAGATATTAATATAAAATCTAATTTATATAAATCAGGTGCTACATAGGCTGCAGTATAATCATTTCTCTAGTTTCTACTTTCAATACTAAAACATATAAAGTAAAATACTATACATCATTCGACCATAAATACCTAGTTCTTATAGTTATGTAATATGTGATTCATGGAAGTAACTACATAAATTAAAAACACACAAAATAAGTTTTAACTTAAGTTAAATCAAGTTTATTTATTTGTATCTTATAAATTTTAACATTCATTTCAATGTAGAACATTCCAGAAAATTTGTATACTTATCTATTCCACTCAAAGTCACATAATATCAGCCAAAATCATCATAGATTCTCCCTCTATTGAATCCATACTGGCATCTCTTTAGGGCAAGTATTAGTTATCCTATGCTAAAGCATAAGAGAACTACAATAGACTCTCAATTATCCAGGATGGTTGGGAAATTGATTAGTCCCGGATAATCAAATCCCCAGATAATCCACAAAATAAGCAAAAATTCAGAATTATAAACAATATACAATCAATGAGGTAGAGATAGCATAGAAGTAAAGCAGGAATCTAATATGGCGGGTAAAGCAGCAAAGTAAGGTGACAGTAATTGGGTAGAAGACTATAAAAACTTAAGGGTAACTGAACTAGAAATAGAATTATAATGAGTAGTGGGTATAGATTAAAAATTAATAATAAGGTCTAGTGGGTATAATAGTAATAAATAGCAAAAAATTAATAAACAACAGTAGGGTGTAAAATTAATAATTATAAATAGGAGGATTAAATTCAGTGTAGTGTAGTATAATGATTAGCTATCTTCATTCTCCCTCTCCAACCTGCATTAGACCAGCATGAGGAGGTAATGGTCTACAACCTTTCAGATTGTTTCCATGATGTCAACATAAGAATATGGCCCTCAGTCAACAGCAGCACTGAAGTCCTGGTCATGGCAGTAACTGGAGTATGGAAGGTGCAGGGGTGTTAAGAATACCTGGGTAGGACTGGCTGCATTCGATTACTGACCTTGGCTATGTATAATGGACGATCCTTTTTGACAGAAGACTGCCTACAGAATTAGAGAACGAAATAAAGAAGATCAACTGGCACATCATTGGACTTGGAAAAATAAGAAAAAAAAAGGCAAAAATTTCATGGAACTTCGAAGCGGATATCTCTTCTAGGGACCAAGGGAATGAAACCAATACCAAATGGAGGAATAGGATTCCTGATCCACAAGTACATTGTACACAACATCAGTTTCAGTAGCAACTATCCAAATGGAGGAATAGGATTCCTCCATTTCCATGTACTTGTGGATCAGGAATAGGATTCCTGATCCACAAGTACATTGTACACAACATCAGTTTCAGTAGCAACTCACTCCAAGTAAGAGAAATCATAGTGAAGATTTCCAAGATATACCAACTAAAAATAATACAAGTTGACAACGAACAATGATGATGAAGAGATAGAAGCCTTTTGTGAAGACATAACTGAGGAAATGAACACCAACCCAATACATTTCACAATCATGGATGACTTCAATGCAAAAATTGATAGAAGATAACAGGAAGAAAAATGAATGGAGAAAGTATGGCATTGGTATACGAAACAAGAGAGGAACAAGACCAGTATAATTTGCAATCTCCACACCAAACTGAGGATAATGAACACCTTCTTCAACAAGAAAAAACAGTGAAAATGGACATAGATCAGCTCCAACAGACAGACAAATAATGAGATTGACTTCATCCTGGCCAACAACAATTGTATAATCAAAGATGTTTCCATACTCAACCAGTTCAACACTGGTAGCAATCACTGGCTAATCCATGCCAAAATAAAGATGGATATTCAATGTGAAAGAAGTCGGCTACAACAACACAGAGGACAAAAGGTGAACTTGGGACAATGACAATCATTAGAGACAGTGCAGAGGAAACCACAGGAATTTAACCAAGAAAGCTCATCAAGAAAATATTCATCATAGGAGCTAATTGGAAAAAGAAGAAAGATGAAGATCAAATCCACTACCAACCAGATAGAACATAGAGAAATGTGCTTAGTAGTATGAAAGAGAATCAGAATATATACAAAGATTCAATGTAGAAAGCATTCAAATGGCCATTGAGAACAGCAATAACCTAGGATCAGCACAGAGAGAGAAAATGACTGGCAAGCACCAACTAAATGCACTCAAAGACAATAATGGAGAACCTATTGCCAACTAAGACAGTATAGTAGAAAAGGCAGCACCAACTATGAGGAACTATACAGACCAAGAGACCAAGTGAGGCAAGCAAGACCAAGACCAGCAAATGCAGAAGATATCCCAGTAATACAAGAAGTTGAGAAAGCAGTTAAGATGAAGTGCAGAAAAGCTCCAGGTGAAGACATCATCATCAAACTCCTAAAGGAAGGAGGAGTACCAACTAGCCAGGATATTCTCCAACTGCATGCGAACAGGACAGATACAAGATAGCTGGAAAAATGCAGTCATAGTGCCAATTCATAAGAAGGGAAATAAAACAGATCTTAGAAACTACAGGCCTATCAGTAAACTGTCAACAATATACAAAGTATTCACAATAATCCTCACAAGAAGAATGGAACAAATACTGGATTCGAACCAACCAAGAAAACAAGCTGGATTTCGGAAAGGTTATTCGACAATGGATCATATACACACTATGAACCAAATGAAAGAAAAATGCAAAGAATATCACATCTCATTCTGTATAGCATTCATAGATTATGAGAAAGCGTTTGAAGTATCTATAGACACAATCCTAACAGCACTAAGTAATCAGGGAATAGAGATCACCAGTACACAGAACAACTGTGTATCATCTATGAAGAACAGCATCCATAATATGATTACATAAAGATAATAGGAAAATAAAAATTCAACGAGGAGTTCATCAAGGAAACAGCATCTCATCAAAACTGTTCACAGCCTGCCTAGAAGAAATATTCCAACAAATAGATGGATGGGAACACAAATAAATAAACATCAGTGGAGATAGCTCAACCATCTGAGATTTGAAGACGACATAGTACTGTTCACTCAAACACCAAATGAACTGCAGGAAATGCTAAGTGATCAAAAACAGAAAGTGAGAAAATAGGACTGCAAATAAACTATGAGAAGACAAGGTAATGTTCAACACAGAAGTAATCCCACAACCAATAACAATAGAAGACCTGACAATTGAAAGTGTGGAAGAATACAAATACTTAGGACAAGTAATCACAACACAAGGAAACCAGATGAGAGATATTCAACATTGGATATAACTGGGATGGCATGCTTGCGGCCGATATAGTAACTTCTTAAGGGACAATAGGATACCAATATGCCTCAAAAGTAAACTCTTCAACCTATGCATACTACTAGTAATGACATATGGCTGTGAACCATGGATCCTTACAAAGAAAATGAAACAGAAACTAGCAACAACCCAAAGAAGCATCAAAAGATAGATATTAGGATTCACCAGGAGGGACCACAAGACCAACACACAGATAAGAGAACAGACCAAAGTAGAAGACATACTGGTAACAGTTAGAAGCAGCAAGTGGCATTGGGCAGACCACATAGCAAGATACACCAATAATCGATGGACAAAGAGAATGGCAACCAAGGCAAGGGAAAAGATATCATGGCAGGCAATACAAACAATGGAGAGATGATATAAGAAAAGTAATTGCTTCCCAATGGATGCAGATTGTATAAGATAGGTACATCTGGAAACAAAAGGAGGAGGCATATATATCCAGAAGTGGATGAAATAAGAAATAGTGATGATGATGATGATGCAATCAATAATAAAAACAAAAACAAATTTTATACATTTATATATACTGTATTAGTTTATTCTAATTGTTTATTGAAAAAAGAAAGTAAAGAAATTTTCTTATTTGCTGCATTGAGCCTACAAATGGGTGAATGTAAATTATGCATCATCATCTTGTCAACAAGAACAGCATCATCATCTTACTCTGCATAATCAAGCAGAGCTTGCACATGGAACAAAATTTTTTTTAGCAATAACTGTTCTTCCTCCATGTCATCAAAATATTCATCCATTTGGTTCTTCATTCATGACCATACAATTTCGTTGTCAGATAATATTTCATAGTGAAATAAATTTTTATCTGAATTAATCCATTAATCCAAGTTTTTCATAGAAATTTTCAAAACCTTCAATCTGACTAAATCATATATGTCATGTCATTACTAAGAATTTCATTTTTTGCTAGTATATATTTTTTTAAAAGATTTTTGTAATATCATGTTTTTAATCAAATTCCACATTGCTGAAATTTCATAAATTGCATCCAATATTTTCATGTTTTTCCAAAATAATAATGAATTACCTTCCCAGATCAATTTATTTTTAATAAGATTTTTATAAATGGAAAATTAAACTATAGTTTGAATTTTTATTATATCTGTTATAAATGTATTTTTGCAGTATTTTGTTAACTTTTAGCTTTGAAAAAAAGAATAAAGTCTTTTATGTGTTTCTCAGTGATTATGTATCACTTTAAGATTTTGAATCATCCCTTGATCCATTGGTTGAATTAATACTGTCACATTTAGAGGCAAATATTTCATTAAAATGTTCCAATTATTTGACTTTAAAATTTCCTCACTTGGATGTCATGGAGTGTTATCCAGAAGAAGAACAGTTTTTTCTGATAAATTAAGAAATTTCAAATACCGATGCACATTTGGAATGAATATCTTCATAAACATGTCATAAAAAAGTCCCTATCCATACAACTGATTTATTGTTGTAATAATAAGCAGGTAAATTTGAAACATCAATTCCAGAAAAGCACAAAGTTTTCTTGCAGTCCTAATTACACAGGATTTCAAAAAAAAATTAGTTCTAACAGCATCTTCACAACATAAAATGGTCAATCTTTGTTTAGGAACTTTGAAATCAAAACCACTCCATTCAATTCCAGAGGCTAATGTTTTGTTTGATAAACACTTCCGAAATAAGTCTGTTTTGTCAGAATTAAAAATTTGTTCTGGTAAGAGATCTTCTTCAATGAATTTTTGAAATTAATGTTTATGTTTGTCTGTTACAGCTTCTTCAGAACTCATTTTCTTACTTTGGATAGTATGGTAATTTGTCTAATTTCATGTCATTGTTTGAATCTTGTCAACCAATCAGAAGAATAATTAAAATTATCCTAATAATTTTAATTATTTGAAAAAAATGCTTTGCTTGAGCAGCACAAATTATTCCAGAAATTGGATTTCCTTGTGCTCTTTGTTGATAAAACCATATCACCATAGCTTTGTCCAGTTCACTCTAAGTAGAAGTTTTCATTGATTTTCATTCTGACATACCACAAGTATTATCTGAAACTTCAGCAAACTGTATTAATTTAACTTTATTAAATCTTATACAGTTTTTCATTATATTCCTATGTTAAAGCTATCACTCAGATTCCTTTTTCATGTTTATTGATAAGTTCAAATCATAAACTTCCAAGTTCTGTTGTCTATAAGAAATATAAGGAATCCATAAAGCCTGCTTAATATGCTTTGTGGATTCCTTTTAAGTTCAAATCTTTTCTTGTATTGAAAGAACAGAACTTTTTCTTTTCAACATGATGGATAACTTCAAAACTTTTTAAGTACAGTAAATGCAAACAAAATAATGTATGAATCTTATTTTCTAAATCTAATATGAACATGCACTAGAAAAACAATAGGAAAACAGCATTTTAACCAACCAACCAAAACAGAAAATGAAACTGTTTCGTTTCAGTTCTTGACTTGTATTCTTAAAAATCAAAATTGTTGTGTACAAAATACAATACATTAATAAATATTTCTAAATTCATCAACAAAGCAACTAGCTTGCTTAGAACCTGAATAGAACTTATTCACAAAAAAATTATTTTCCTTTAGCACTAATTATCCATTGGTTACAAACCGATAAAAATTAAAAGAAATTTTTAACATCTGTCTCCATACTTTTCAATGATGACGTCATCTGTTTAACATACACCATGGTAAATTTTAAGTTTCTCATTCTTAATATTTTCATTTCATATCAATTGATAATGGATATAATCAAAAGTAATTCTGGTAAATAAATTTTATTCAGAGTTCTAAGTATGCTAGTTATTTTGTTTATTATTTCTATATCAATTTTATATTGCATTTTATTTTTGGGTAATTCATCTCAATATACATAAATAAAGACATAATGAAATATTTTTCCCATATTCCTCAAATAATCTGATCCCAGATAATTGGCAATATAATGTAAACAAATAGTGAAGCAAAGATGGTGAGGAAGTGGTGAAAATGTGTGTAAGCATGTTATTGTGTATATAAGGGGATGATGACTAAAGGTGTCATTTTGAAGCTACAAAAGAATAAATAGCAATATCAAATTACCATTATTTGTTTTGCTTAATACTTTCTTTGGTTTCTAAACATGCTGAATTGGTATCCTATAGGTATCAAGTTTGTGTATTGTGGCTCAATTCATCTTCCATCTTGTAATTTTTGTTTGGAAAATAGTATATATTCAAATTTTATGGCTAGTTTGCAAATACAATATTCACTTTCTCAATTCACCTCACATTATAAATGTTCTCCAAATTGTTTATCAATGAAAATTTTCTATATCTCAGGCCAAACTCAGATCTCTCCAGAAAAGTAGAAAGTATGGGACTTTGAGTTGAATTCAGATCATTCAAAAATGTTTATAATAATACTATTTTACTTTTCACTTTTCTTCTTAAATATAATTAATAAAAGAGCTGTTGAATTTTTATTAATCAGATCATTCAAGATGGTAAGAAAATGCTTTATCATATGACTTATATGCTTATTTTTTAATATAACTATTTTTAATGTTACATCATTGTGACACACTAATACTATATAACATATGCTCCAACATATGTATGTTTTGACTTACATAGGTGGATTATTTTATGAAATCCTACATAAGTTGGGAACTGCCTGTATATTATTAAATTTAATTTCTGATTATACTGAAAAGAAACAATGTATAAAAATATATATCTAAATTGAAGAAATTTATTGAAAAAAAACTTTTAAATATATGGATACAAAATGTTAGTAATATATTTGTTATTGAAGATTTTATTATTATTTCTTACTTACGTTTTTTTACTGCTCTATGCGGAATTCAATTACCTTATTAAATTTTCACTATCAGCACTTATGAGCAGACCAGTTGCTTCAATCATACCATAAAATGATTGAATGATTTTATGGTATGATTGAAGCAACTGGTCTGCTCTTAAGTGCTGATAGTGAAAATTTAATAAGGTAATTTTTATAATTATTACAGTTAAATAGATCGGAAGAGTTAATTGAAATTTTAAAACTTTGTGAGCTTAAAAACTTTTATTCTAAACAGTAGCACAAAATTAAATCATATTTGGATATATTATGACTGATTATATTTTATTGCATAATATTTCTGCAACAAGAAGGCCCTCAAAATAATTCCGCCATATTTGTTTTACATTTAAAAAAATCGGAAGTGTGTTATGATAACCTTGATGAAAGAAAGTCATGTTTTGAATACAGTTGCTGTTTTGACTTTATATCCGGTGAATTAATTAAATAAAAGTATTTACTGTATTAATTGTTATAGCATTAATGTGTTTTGTATTTTCATTAAGAATTTATTATTTTTACATTTATTTAAATTAAAAATAATAAATGTATACATTTATTTAAATGTAAACATAGTTTTAAAATTTTAAACTGGCAGATTTAAAACTATTGTTATAATACTCGTATGAGATGATGCAATTATGATATTTCAGATTTTAATTTAATAATTTTCGTTAATTTTTGAAATCGAGTGAACATTAAAATAATTTCTTTTTTTATGCACTATATTATAATTAAATCATATATAATTGGTATATTTTATTATTATTAGCAGAATAATATAATTTCACGAAATTTGATAATGATATCGTGCTATAAAAGATAACTTGAACGTACCATCATTTAGTTTTCTATACCCTTTTCAAAGAAAGAAGAACTTTCAAGGCCAAATTCGATGATCGACGAGTCTTTTCAGTTAGGATTAACGATAAGTGATACGATGTAAAACGGATCGCAGTAGAGAATTTATTACCATTTTCGACTTGATATTTGAATTAAAACATAGTAATTAATAAGATTTTGGCAATTTCTTTGCATGTAACTTATAACAAAATAATTTGTGAAAATTTCACAAATTATTTTGTGAAACAATTATTCCGGAATAAAATAATTGTTACCAGACTCGAGCGCTGATTGGGTAAAATCTGTCGGAGGATCATTCCTCTCCTTTTCAACTCCTACCGCTTTTGATACTGACAAAAAGATATCATTATTATTACTCTGCCCGACCATATGATAACGATATTCACATTAACCTATCAATATGGTAAATTATGATAAAAAATGTAAAATTGATTAAATGTCCGATTTTGTTTATCATTATTCATAATAGCCGGACATTATAAATAATGCCCGTATTAATTACTATTAATCTTGTACATTTATCCATTTAAAAGTGCAATTCAATCTTCTGAGATTTTCCAGTAATAACTATGGATGTTTCAATATTTAAGAATTATTTATTTTTGTGAATTATTTCAAAGTATTTTAAGAACAACACATATAGCTGCGATCATTTTGCCGGATGTTAAAACTTTAAGTTTTTCTCTAATAACTTTCAAATTATTTGATTTAATTAAAGCTGAATTCGAAGGAAGATTAAGTAATCTTGTACATTTATCCATTTAAAAGTGCAATTCAGTCTTCTGAGATTTTCCAGTAATAACTATGGAACTTTCAATATTTAAGAATTATTTATTTTTGTGAATTATTTTAAAATATTTTAAGAACAACACGTTCTTATTATATGGATTATTATTATTAATAAAATAATAAATTACTAAAATGTCAGAAAAATTTAATCATATTACAGTAATGCATTGATTATCCAGATGCCTTGGTAACAATTACTCCGGATAACGACGCTTTACTATATCTACTTACGATTAATTACATAAAATCTTTTAATAAATCAACAGACACTGTAATAATTAAAATAATTATTTTAATAAGATTTTGGCAATTTCTTTGCATGTAACTTATAACAAAATAATTTGTGAAAATTTCACAAATTATTTTGTGAAACAATTATTCCGGAATAAAATAATTGTTACCAGACTCGAGCGCTGATTGGGTAAAATCTGTCGGAGGATCATTCCTCTCCTTTTCAACTCCTACCGCTTTTGATACTGACAAAAAGATATCATTATTATTACTCTGCCCGACCATATGATAACGATATTCACATTAACCTATCAATATGGTAAATTATGATAAAAAATGTAAAATTGATTAAATGTCCGATTTTGTTTATCATTATTCATAATAGCCGGACATTATAAATAATGCCCGTATTAATTACATCGTCCATAACCAATACAATTAAATCAGGCGTGTCAAACTCATTTTAATTCAAGAGCCATTTAATGAGCTTGTAAGATTGTCGCGGGCCACAACACATTTAAATTTTTTTTAAATTACATTTTAGAGTAAGGATTCAGAAAAATAAATAAGATAATTAAAAACATTGTGTAATCAAATGGACGTCTTGCAAAAATATATAATTATTACATAATTGCCTTTAATTATGCATTCCATCTTCTTTAAATCTATATCCTTGTAATTTTTGTTCTTTTTGTCATAAAGACAGGAATATTTTCTTATGTTTTTGATAAACATCTCAGTATTTACAGCAGGCAATCGTCGCTTACTTTCCGCCATGTTTTAAATGTATATAATAGGGATGGCCAAACTGCGGCTCTTTGGTACCTTCAATGTGGCTCCATATCATGAAAATCAATAGTAAATATGAAGCAAATACTTATTTAAGTTAAACAAATTACGGATATCTTATGTTATTTTTTTATCTATTGTAAAAAGTAGTATGCATCTATACGAAATAAAAATGCATCTGAAATAAATAATTTTTGAAATTGTTATTAAAATTACTCGAAAAAATGATGCTGTTCTCTTTGATTCAGAAAGAAAATGCGGCTCTCGAGTATTTGAGATTCTCCTATGTGGCTCGTAGTGACATGAAGTTTGGCCATCCCTGCTATATAAAACAATGCTATGATTGGTTATAGTTAGGCAGAAACCTCGAGCAGAATGAAAAAGTTGAGCTGTGTCAATGTTTTTGCCCTGTTTCTGCCTAGATAGCATTAATTTCTTTCTGCTTTTTGTCTCTCTTTCTTCTATTCTACGCAGAAAAGTCTCGGTGTGTTGTAGGCTTTACTCCTACATCTACACACAGATTCTCGTAACTTCTACCGTTCTAATCAGATCCCGACACCACACGAAGGCAGATATTCTCAAACCATTAAAGTAAAAATTCCTAGACCGACTGATCTTACCATCCTTCTTCAAGAATGTCTATTATTATTATTATTATTATTTTCTTATTTTGTATACCAAGGTGATCAGATAACTCCATAAGAATGTCTATTATTATTATTATTATTATTATTATTATTATTTTCTTATTTTGTATACCAAGGTGATCAGATAACTCCATTGATTTATAGACTATTGATTAACGCTGTATATGTTTATCAAACCGCGATTCAATTAGATCATCGTTTGATGTTATATGATGATATATGTATAACATAACATATAACATGTTATATGTTATATATCTGTGATACACGATAAAATTCAAAAGTGAGGCCTGTTTGGTTTTAATCGTGATAAATTGAAAGGGGCATTTCTGTCTAGAACGTTTTTCCATGTTATCCTACGGGAATTAGGTTTAACGGTGGTCCCAGATGCCATCACTTGATACAGTGGTGTCTCGCAATTCGACACTAATCCGTCGCCGAATTAATATCGAATTGAGAAACTGTCGAATTGCGGGATAATGTTTCCCATATAAGACTATGGAAAATAGATTAATTCGTTGTCGGAACCTCCCATCCCACTTCCCTAAGTAGTGAGTAAGAGAGATACAATATATTTACTTTACTATATGTATTTTATTATTGTATAACATACTAGATTACAAAATGCACTATTTTATACATAATACACCCAATATATTAGCCCTTGGATGTTGGAATAAAGTCTTCTTTATCCAGTTCTACCTTTGAATCTGTGAAAGCAGCCTCGACTTGCTTTAAATTTCTTAGTTTGATCTGAGATATATCCTGGAGTTTTCTTCTGCAATTCTTTGAAAATTAATCTAACCTTCTCAGATCATTGCCTGAGTTATTGAATCTCTTTTCATCTATCTTTATCTAATTCAAGTGAGAAGGAACTTTGCCATCTCTTCATTGATTAAAGATCTATTCTTATCAGAAATCTTCATTGCTTCAGCAGACACCTTAGCATCCATAATCTCTCTCTGTTGCAAAACGCTGCCAAATTGTCCTAGGAACGCTATACTTTTGAGCTACATCTGTAATTGTTCTACCTTTCTGCACTTTATCTTGCTAATCAAGTTTTCTTCTTTCCTGAATTTATTCTTCTCTTCACTTCTCTTTGAACCTATTTCTAAATTTCACTGAAGAAAATAATAATAACTACAGATGCATAAATTTTTTATTTTCTGAAAAATGCAGAATTGAAATTCTGCATTTCAGAAAAAATGACAGGGCAAACACCAAAGCAACAAACAAGACCAACAACACGGCAAACACCAAAGCGGCCCAACTAGAACTGGCAAATAACAAATAACATTCAATTCTGCATTTTTCAGAAAAAATGACAGGGTAAACACCAAAGCAACAAACAAGACCAACAACACGACAAATTAAAACCAACAACACGGCAAACACCAAAGCGGCCCAACTAGAACTGGCAAATAACAAATAACATCACACAATTCCATGCACGCCATCTCGCGAAACCCAACTGTCAAAGTTTCTGGTTTACCTCGAATGTTATTTGAAAATTGCTAATTCGCTTCTGTTTCAAGCAGTCAAAAGTTTTGATATTTCGATCAATCAAGTTCTCTGATAACAGAAATATCTTTTGTTTATCATTAAATTTGCCGTTTATTAAATCAACCAATATTCTAATATTTGCAGGAAAGATAAAGGTTAATTGACTAATACAATGGAACGGATCGTTTCTTCGCGTCCTATTACATACACATCGTCGACACACTGTCGCCGCACTAATATAAACATCCATTCTTTAGTAAAATTATAAGTAAATATCATCGTTGATAAATAATACATAACAATACTGTATTCGGCAACACTAGGGTGATGAGAATTAGTTAGCTATCGTTGTAAGTCTGGAAAGTGTGCGTCTACTTAAGAGTCTACTATAACTGTACCTAGCGATATTCATTTATAGTGTAGCTATCGTCGTAAGTCTGGCAAGTGTGCGTCTACTTAAGAGTCTACTATAACTGTACCTAGCGATATTCATTTATAGTGTCGTTTTATTTAAAATTTTTAAATCTTGGCCAAGATGTCAAGAAAGGATTTGTTTCAAGTAAAATTGCTTTGCTGGATGAAATTAAAAGCCAGCCATTTAATACAAGCCATGGTAAACTCGCTAATATAAACTGGTGTACCAAAATTTATCATAGCGCGTCTCTTACAATAAGAAAATCAAGTGCGTGAGGAGTGGGCATTAAAGAAAGAAATTCCAGGACATCTAAAAGAAAGCGTGATGGAAAGGATCCAGAAATCGAAGAAGCATTAGATCAATGGTTTTCTATAGTTAGTTTTTTTTTTT